>JACXGM010020690.1:0-17658 GCA_016801145.1 Umbra pygmaea | reverse complement strand
TTTAATCCAGGCCCTTGCATTATCACACTCCACATTATCTGTTTAATCCAGGCCCTTGCATTATCACACTCCACATTATCTGTTTAATCCAGGCCCTTGCATTATCACACTCCACATTATCTGTTTAATCCAGGCCCTTGCATTATCACACTCCACATTATCTGTTTTTCAAACACAGTTGGTCTCCTCAATTCACAAAAAACACATGACCAAAGCCTAACATACACTTCACAACTTTCAAAATAGAAAAAGGACTGTAATGTTCACATTACACCACATCCTGTCTTGCAATTTGTCGTCTCGTTGACGGAGCATTTCTCACACCAGAGAACAGACAGGGTAGGCAAGGCAAGTTTATTTATATAGCACATTTCATACACAATGGCAATTCAAGGTGCTTTACATAAACAGGAAAACATAAAAATTTAAAACAGATCAAATTAAAGCAATTAAAATAAAAGTGAAACAGTTAGAGAAATAGTAGAGAAATAAAAAAGACTGAACGAATCATATAAAATATAGTGCAATTGGTTCGGACTTAGCGCAGAGTTCATTCATTAAAAGCGTAGCTAAACAGATGTGTTTTGAGTCTGGATTTAAAGGTGACTACTGTTGGAGCACATCTGATCTCCTCTGGGAGCTGGTTCCAGCTGCGGCTGGCATAGTAGCTGAAAGCAGATTCTCTGCGTATTGAGTGAATCCTTGGTATCTCTAGCTGATGTAATCCTGATGATCTGAGTGGTCTGTTGGGTTTATATTCAATGAGCATATCTGCAATGTATTTAGGTCCTAGGCCATTGAGTGACTTATATACCAGTGATAATACTTTAAAGTCTATCCTAAATGTGACTGGGAGCCAGTGTAGAGACTTGAGGACTGGCGTGATATGTTCATATTTCCTGGTTCTGCTTAGAATCCTGGCCGCAGCGTTCTGTATGAGCTGTAACTGTCTTATGGTCTTTTTGGGAAGACCAGTGAGGAGGCCATTACAATAATCCACCCTGCTGGTGATGAAAGCATGAACAAGTTTCTCTAAGTCTTGTCTGGAAACAAAGCATATAATTATTAAGATATTTTTAAGATGATAATATGCTGATTTAGTTATTGCTTTAACATGATTACTGAAGCTAAGGTCTGACTCCAGAATCACACCAAGATTCCGGACTTGATCATTAGTTCTTTGACCCCTAGCATCAAGGTATGCGTTCACCTTGAGGGTACACAGTTCAAAAATCTAATCTCAGAGGGATCCACGACAAATGAGTTACAGGAAAACACACAACATACTTTTATTTCACGCGACTTAGTCAGAAATTAAACCTGAAATAGACCAGGAGCTTTTATAAAAGTCATTTGTATATGAAGCAAGAGGGAGAAAAGCGCAAAGTACAGAGAGAATGTTTTCGGAGATACCGGCAGCAAAGATTGTTTATGTTCTGCAAATAGATATTTAAATAAACGTTCTGAATGTACATTAGTGTAGATCTACCCTGGAAATCCAGAGTTCTCGCGAGAGCACAATTTGAATTTGCTCAGCAAGTTACTCTGGCACCGAGTAATTCTGCTCATTAACTATGCCCTTGTAGCCGAGCTGCACCAATCACATCGGTGTATCTGATATAGGCGTGCCAGAGGCTTGTTAAACAGATGACGACACGACAGCGCTGCGACCTCCAAGTCATTAGTAGACATTGTAAGATCGCTATGGATTAACAACAGTTGTTTAAAACGACTTGGGCCACTACAATGAACGAGTTAGACTTGGCTTTTTGTCTAAAAGAGGAACAGAAGACGGCGCTCGAATCGTTCCTTTTTTATAAAAGGACGTTTTTGCTGTTTTGCGACCTGATACGGCAAGAGTTTTATCTACCAGTTAGCTCCGCCATAGGGGCTTAGCGAAAAACCACTGGTGATTGGTCGTAGTGTTATCCAATTGCGTAACTTGATATTTTCAAATGCATGCTTGTGCCGCCCCTCGAGTTGGGTCATTTTCATTACTCGAAGCCAGACCCATATCTCCTCCGGATTTGGGTCTGGATTTTTCCAGGCTAGTGTAGATCACCCCTGTTATGACAATTTCACATTTATGATTGAAAACCTCAAGGTTTGTGCTCTCTCAATTGCTCCATCTCCTTGTGGTTTTCACAACATCCCTCACAACAAGATTCCGTATCAAAAATATCAAACCTGTCTGAAAATATCAAGCGTCTGGGCCAACTCAAAGACTCGCAAAGATGCGTCTCCAACTGCTCATAGTTAACGAGCGTCGCTGACGAGAGCGAGCATTCATTTGTCACAGACCTAATAAATTATTCTGGGACAACTAAATCAGAGCGACGATTGTGTAGTGTATACTTGGCTTTAAAGGTCCACAAAAGGAATGGGCCTTCATCGTTCTTTACACTACAACCGCCAAACGGCCACGATAAAGATACATTTATGAAAGCATAACTATAGTATGCAGGAAACTTTACTGATCGGCAGGGAAATAAAGCGTTGGTTTCATTACAGGCGGAGATTCCGTTATTTTACAGAAGGTCTGTATTTATTTAAACAGAGAATGTCCATGTTTTACACCCTTCAGAAAAGGTCTTGCTTCCACAGCCCACAGTGTGTGTGTGTGTGTGTGTGTTTGTGTGTGTGTAGAGCTGGTACAATGTCTGTAAACATTTCAAAGTGAGGCTTGCTTGAACCAGCATAACTTTACTCTTCAAATCTATTTATCTCGTCAGCGCAAAGCGATGCGGAGGCCAGCAAATGCACTAACAATGCACTAAACTTGGTAATGTAATATAAATTCAAAAACAGCTTCAATACTTAAAGAACTACTGTACATAGAACAATTCTAAAATTCACACTGCACAGGCTGAAATGCTTTTATTGAGTTATATGAGGATGCAGAACGAAACATGAGCAAGAAGTAATATAACCAATCTACTGGGTTTGCAGGAAAGAAAATACAGGAATGTATTGGTTTTCTTGAATGCTCAGTTTACATAATTAATTTCTCTAATCCAGTAACGTGAGCTTTGTGCAAAAGCTTTGTGCAAACAAGAAAAGACAGCTGCCAAGGAGTTATGGGGGAAACCGTTACTGACGGGCAGGCAAATAAAGACAGAATTTCTCTAAGGCTTAGATTAGCAAACACAAAGCATAGTTTTATTACAATTCTAACCAACAGTAGAATGTGATTTTAATGTATCCAAGAAACAACGGAAAAAAACATTAATGAAGCTCAAATTTTGAAAATGAATAAATCATTAATTCTATAGACTTAAGAATTCTAATTCAACAAAGGCTAAAATAATATAAAAATAGGCTTCTATGTAGCTTTCCATTGATATTATATATGTTTTTTGTAGTGCTGTCAGTTAAACGCGTTATTAACAGCATTAACGCAAACCCATTTTAACGGCGTCAATTTTTTTATTGCGCGATTAACGCAAATCCAGTTTACAGGCACGCCGAACACACTTATTTAGGCTTGCGTTGCAAGTTGGCCAAAGAGTAATAGTCTACATTACGTTTTGAGTAGATGGCGAGCACGAGATGCCGAAATGGATGCCAATAAAATTCTGAATGGAAAGTTTACTTTTAAAAAGTTGCTAAACGGTTCCATTGACAAGACCAAAGTGATGTGTGTGGTTGGTCGTTGTGAACTGAGCTATCATTGCAGCACGTCCAGGTTGAAATATCACTTGATGACAAAGCACACAGCTGATGCGAATTCTCCGCCCCCTCGTCAAAGCCAGGCAACAATGGATGACTTCAGACAGTATGCCAATGTTGTTTTCAATAAAAACATTTGCACAAAGCAAGCATATCCACTTTTCCATGTAGATAAGAGCATTAAAATAAGAAAAAAATTATGGGACAAAAATAAATTAAGATTTAGAACAGATAAAAATGTGCGATTAATTGCGAGTTAACTATGACATTAATGTGATTAATCGCGATTAAATATTTTAATCGTTTGACAGCACCAGTTTGTTTGTACTCTACTGTTATAAAAACCTTCAAAAACAACGAAATTCTTAATGTAATTAATCTGTTTTGAGTCCATTTTACTTAGACCTATAAAAACACAAAGGGGTGATGCTCTTGATCACTGGATGCAGTGATGGCTTCGCTGGAGGCTGCGGAGGAGAGAGCGGTTTTTAATGAGGATGATTCATATGCTAATGACGCTGATGGGCGTCAGCAGTTGGCGGTTATAGGTAGTTTGGAAGGCCTGGTGGTTCTAGTGTTAACAACATTGTTTAGTATATGACGTAAGGATGGATCTACAGAATAGTGTGCCAGGATTATTGATTTATCTTGATTTTACATTACTTTTTGAGATTAGAAAACATCAACTTTTATAGTCATCTTACCTTTTCACACCCTATTTAAACAGGAGGTAATGCATGTGTCTCGATGCAAAGCACACTCACCTCTTTCGCTAGAGAGCAGTGTGGGGGATATTGAGGAGCGTCTGACTCTCAGGATAGAGGTGCTGGGTTGAGGCCAGCTAAGGAGGGAGGCAACAAAGTGATCAACTGAAAGCATTAACAATCACTCACAGTATTACTACTTGAAAGTACATTTTTGTCATTTTGTCCAATTTGACCTCGTCAAGTTGGCAACTCCACAGCAAGTGCAAGATGGTCAAAGATGGATCTGATCTGATCTCACTGCTCCTTCAACATATCTTTAGTTGATGTGCGGGAGCTTACACATTCATCAACTATACAACGACAATTAAATTCACAGGCACCCAACCGACTGAAGGAGTCACTAGAGAGTGACGTTACAAAGTCCCCAGGTCCAACTATACGCCTACCCCAGCCAACACTGTACCAATTCTGCCGCTCCATGTCAGACCCCTTGGTCATCGTCGAATGCCATAACCAGGATACGAACCCTGGCCACCGGAAGGCTGCAATTTTGAACACTTCGCCTTTAACACAAAGTCTTGACCTTTAACCCATCCTTACTTTCTTTCACACTAATTCCCTGCCATCACACCCACTCACCACCCCAGATAGAAATGTATGAACTGAACCTGATTAAGCCCAAATGGCTCTTACAGCTTTATGGTGAATAACTCCCAGTTCCCAGAAACAATTGGCAGAATTACATATACCTGTATCATTAATATTTTTATACTAAGGAGAGAACGTTGTCAAAGTACCTGCCAGGGTTTGAAGGCTCTCTGTGCGCACTGGGTTGCCCTGCAGTCGGCGGTACCTGGGCTCTGGCCGAAAACGTGGTGAAGAGGGGCGTTTCCTTTTCAAACGCAGACTGCATCTCGGTTATGAGCAGTGACAGGTTGGCAAAGCCCTGTCAATCAAACAGTTCCACTAATAAGAAACCAGTAAAACAGCTCGACTGTGAGGGAGCTTCAAATCCTTTAACGCTTCTTAAATTACACTTAGAATCCACACACACGCACACACAAGCGCACACGCGCGCACATGCGCACACATGCACACACACAGTCTATTCATACTCTATAAACATTAACCCTCAATAACTTTGATTCTAGTAGTGAAAAATACATGAAGGGAACATTCGCCACACGCTGTCATAACAACCAGTAGCATTTGGACAGTAATGCGGTTTGCTTACACTTTTCCATTTGTTGAGACAGTCCAGGGTCACCAGCCCAGTAGGCTCCACATACGGGCATCGGCGGTTCACTTTCATGGAATTAGAGGGGCACACGTAGCAGCGTGGCTGGTTCTTAGGGTGCGTCTCATGGAGCCAGATACACACTGGGATATTGTAGATTTTGCCTGCGCATACGACATACTGTTACTTTCATTTTAATAAAAGTGGGGGTAGTATTCAAAATGTTCACAAAGTTTGCCAACAAAAAAAGTTATTATTGGCTTTTGCCAGTTGGATTACCTTCAAGTGAAACTGGAATAGTACCAGCCAAATAAACCAGCTTTTTCTTTTCATTGTTGGGAAAGCCTGGTTGAGTCAGGAATATTTGTGAGGATTATTAACAAAATAAAGTAGACAATTAAGCTTTGGAACATACTGGTCTTGTCCAAAGACAAACCCGAGTACTGTATATAGTACGACAATCTGCCCATGGACAAGTTTTACTTAGTATTGGATCCTCTCTCAGCTAACATTTCAAATCCTCTTTTCCTGTGTCTTGAGTTTGGCCAAGGGCGTAGGAGTGAGTCTGAAATTCATATTATTGGGGTGGCCACATAACCTGCCTCTAACATTGGGGGGGGGGGCTGTTCACCCTCATCCCCCACCTGCTTTTACGCCCTTAACCACTCTAAAAACAGTGCAACACACTACACAACATCTAAAAGTAATTTCAGAGTGACACAGCTTAAAAAAGGACAAGTTATACTTATAACATTATATCCAGTTAACTTACAGTAGAAGTCCACATATATTAGCAGGTCTTTGTACGTTGCTGTAGCATTATTGATATCTCTGACAACTTCATCAGGGAAGCTGTACTTACACTAAAAAAGGAGTAAGAAGGACATGGGTGGGGTCACATCCTCAAAAATATTACACCTTGTTCAAACATGTACAACCAGCAGCTGAAGGGAAAACGGGGAAAACGCTCTAAATCTGACCTATTATGTACAAGGTGGGCACACGTGGGTGAGATTTGTGCTATCTGGTTATTACTAAAACAATAATTGATGAGTTAACTTATCAAACTAGTCTAACAGAGGCTACTTTACCCTGATTAACAGTAGTGACAACACAAATTTAAACACTAAATCAAAGGTCGGGATCACTAAAAGAAAAGCACAGTTCAAAAGAAGCTGAATGGGCGTGACAAACTGTTGCATCTGACTGCAACTAAACTTCAAAACAAACTTTATTGACAATGACATTTAGCCAACTATCTAAATACTAAAAACGTCTTGAAACGACTAACTAGCATCTCCAATGTCAACATGCAACTTGTCAGCAATTATGTCCAACTATGTACTGTAGCTATAATCTCCCTGGGCCCCAGCAATTCCAATTTCAGATTAATGTTCAGTATGCTACTATACACTATAGTAGCATATATATGATATGCTACTGGCCACCCAGACAACTGTATTCCTCCAAGGGGCTACAGACAGTAGATGTGTGCTTTGAGCTATGTATCCATCTGTACTGTACCCTAGTACCTCCTGTAGCTACAGTATCTAGCATGGTTATTAGCTAATTTAGCTGATTTCTAAGGGATGTTTTATTCTTACCTCTGTCAGTGTTTCATAAACAAGGTTTTCTTTTACCCTCGGCATCTTTATTAAATCTCTCTTTTAATCTTAAAGAAGGTGTCATTCTGAATCACCGTTGAACTGTGTCTCTGGTCGACGAGCTGAACTTGGTTTCGGTTTGTTGACCCGACTGTTGACGACCTACGTCACCGAGCAACACGCACTGACACCACGCAGAAGGGCTGGCCGAGAACGCAGCTTAGCCACATTTTCAAACATCTGGATTAAATATAACTAGCTGAACATAATGTTAAATACTTGGGTGGATATCATCATTGGAGTCCACATGACACTTTTGGCTGCTCTCACCCACATAAATAGGCTCCTAACATTCAAAACCCAACTGTCCCGTGATAATTTAGCTGACAAAGTTATCCTTTTCTACACTAGAGGGCAATATTACATCTCAAATGAGCAGTATCTCAAGTCCATGTTAGTATGCTACTGTGCTCCTAATACGGTAGCATGCACTCAATTGTGTATTTTCTTAAGTCAATCATAACGTTGACATGTGTGAAAACATAAATGTCACACGTTGTAGTAGGATAATTATTGATACGTTATTGACAAACTATTCCAAGAACAAACATACAGCTAGATTTACAGTTGTGTTATTTAGCAGACACTGCCTGCAGCTAGAGGAATCTAAACATTAAAAATCCAATATCCCAGTTGTATCAGAGGCGTATCTTACCACATATCATTAAATAATACAAAAACAATAACACGACGTACAATTATACAATGCAAAATAAAACAGATTTAAGAAGGTCTGTCTCTTCTGTCCCAAATTCTGATATTAGGCTTTTGTTGAATGTTTTTATTGGGGTAGTGGGCATTCCAGCCTCTGGTTTGGAAATGTGAACAATGTAGTAAACATCATATTGATATTGAAAGTCGATAGTGGCCTGTAAGGCAACTTAGTAATTCTAATGGTCAAACATATGACATCTCCTACCCGAAGAGATCGATGCAGAAATGTCACACAGAGCGCTGATAAAAACAGAGACAGAGAGACGGACAGACAATGGAGAGAATGACTGGGATACAGAGCGTGCGCTAGAGACGGTGCCAAAAGTGCGGAGAGTCCCGGACAGTAACGGCAGATAGAGACCATAGTGAAACAAATTAATTCTTCACAGAGTTGTTAGAGCCTAGAGATGGGGGGATCGAGAGACGGCCACTGTCTCCTGCTGATGACACTATCTACCCAGCTGAGTGTGATTAGGATTTCAGTGTGAAGGTCACTCTCCCCAAGCCCACGATTGACTCCCAAACCTCCCCAAGTTCCCTATGCGGTGGGCTCCGATGGGGCTCTGGTCAGAACTAGGGAACCGTTCAGGGAATATGGTGCAATTTGTGAAGCGCGCACGCAGGTATAGGGGGCGCGTTCTGGATGAGACTTCAGAAATGTGGATACAGCAGGCAATCCCCAGTGGACCACCGTTTTAGGAGAGTTCATTTATAGATCAAATCACATACACTTGGTCCAGTAATAAACTCAGAAAATAATTACATTTTTGTTCCTAGATGGTGCACGAGTGTATCGCTTTAACCTTGACTTGCCCTCTGAAAGATTGTTCAAAGATTGTTGTACCTTTACCTGTCACCAGTCTTTTCTTTCCTTTGTTGATCAACACCTATGCCTCATTCATCAGTTAAATCTTTCCACAAGCAAAAAAATACTTTGTTTTTGTTGTCCTTCTGAAATGGAGCCTACTGTTTATTTAACACAAAAAGCACTGAAGGCAATACAGAGTTGTCAATGTGTACTGTAGCGGAATTGGGTTAATGGGGTACACAACCAGAGCTGTCCGTTTGGCACTCAAACCACTAACCCCTAGTATGGACAGGGTTCACCCACTTTGCAGTCTTGTAATGTGCTTACAGATGCCTTGGGACAGGCCCTCAGTGGCAGGCTGTCAGTCCAGTATCTAAGCCATTACACCAAGAGTCACATCTCACAATGCTCTATAGCATGTAGGGACACTCAAGATCAATACTGTTATAATGTATTCAATTAAGGTAATTAATTGAAGTCCCCAAAAATGCAAAGTGCGATTGATTTCCGAATGATGATTTTTAGAATAGAAATTCTGACTCCACTTAGTTGAACTGGAATGGATGAGTCACCTTTCTGCATGTTATGACACTTAGACATCCCTAGACAGTTTATAGGTAGTTATAGCATCACTGTGAATGTGCAGTTATTGTTCCTGTATATTAAGTTTGGTAATTAACTAACTACTGTATAACAGATACAGAATCTGATCCAAAGGCTTCAATATTGTGCTGTCTGCCAGCTTAAAAGCCATCTACTGAGAGTGTGGGATCCTTTACCAAGCTGTTAGTGTAAGTGAATCACCTGGCTGGCCTGCCATGACGGCGTTCCAGTCCATCCATCACCCATCTCCACCGCCAGCTTCCACCTCCCTGTTGAGTGCACTAACATTCACTTTGGTCAAAGGAAGTGGTCAAACGTAAGTGTACTACTTAGGGAAAAAAGGTGCCGTTTGGGACTCGCTCTTTATTGTGCTACTGACCTAGTTCTAGACAATAGAAGTACACTTCATTGCCCACTCTTTTACACTTCTGAGGGGAAGAAAGGCCACCCACAGCTCCTTCGCAACACATATTGCCTATGGAGTGAATTTACCCAGCTGTGCATTAGCCAAGGCACCCAACTCGCTCGCCCACACACACACACACACACACACACACACATACAATCCACACTGTGACCAGACAGGCACACATATTCTGTACACACACACACCCCGCACACAGTCCTAATTTGACTGGGCCAATCTTCGGCAGGCGGCGGAGCACAGCTGCACTTGAACATTCCGTGTTGGTTTCAAAAGACCCCGCTGTAAGTCTGTGGTGCCTTTTGAAACACGCCAGCAGCCCATGAGATCAGTAGTGGTGAGGTTACTTTGACAAACCTAGTTGTTCCCCACACAAAAATCCCCCCACCAAGCTAGTGCACCCAACTCCAGTAGGCCCATGAGGACAGAAAACAGAGGTCTGAAACCCCCATAGCATTAAGATGTCTCGTTTAAAATGGCCTGTTACTAAGAGCTTGGAAACATGGGGCTTTTAATGTGGTTGGAGATTAGAGGCTATCCTAGGCCCTACCCAAAGTGAGGTAAATACAGTGTTGCTGTGGCTAACGAGGTGTGGGCTGATGGGACAAGAGGCACAGCTGGACGGATTGAGGAGTCGGGCTGGAGGCCCATCTTATTGTCTAGTAAGCCTTCATATGTACGCACATGTATTAGTGTACAAAACACTGTCAGGTCTTTACTGCATATAAAAAATGGCAGTTAATTACTGTGTGTGTGCTTTAAAGAGGAAAATTCACTCTTGATTTCAGCTTCGGCTCGCCCCTTCAAAATTTTTTAAACCTGCTCGATCCGGTATGAAAAAAACCGAACTATAAATATAAATTTGGGGGTTAAAACAGATGTTCTGACTTCATTACAAGAATACACACAATGTCTGAGACTTTGCCCAATCATATTACTGTAAGTAATATTCACTATGCACAGTTTGAATTAACTCCAGATGCTACTTACTTCCATGAAATCTTTAAGGAGGTACCACCACACACATCTTCAAAGGAGTGTACGTTATACAGGACCCCTCCCTTAGGTGACAAAGAAGCACCATTTTAGGTGCTCCAAAGTCAAGATGGCGATAGCATTTTGGAAACACAGAGGCTGCAAAGACACAGATTTTGTACTAAAATATGAAATTTGCAGTGAATTGTCAAAATAAAGACCAGAATATATGTGTTTGGTAATAACTAACTCCATATTTACTTTTGTTCCGTGAGATTTACCTTTTAAGCAAACACACCAGTATGGCACATTCAGAGAACCACACGAAGGTTGACACGATCTGGACATGGGACATCCTACTGCAGAGACCCAGATTATTAATGACAGCTACAGTTGACACATGATTGACAGGATGATTGACAAGCAGTACAATTATTTCCAAATGAGAGGTCGGGTCATCAGAAAAGCTGTCATCATTCGAATGAAATGGAAAATATTTAAATTCAGCTGTTCTGTTCTGACTGAATTCAACACAATCTCGAGGTAAATATTGTAATTGAAAGCGTCATGTAAAATAACAATTCATTAAGGTCTATTTAAGCACTACAACAATTGGTTTAATTGTTAATAAGGAGTTTCTATGAGGAAGTGAAGAAAGTTGTTTGTTCAGTGATAAGTACTGTGTCTTTTAATTAGTTCAAGCTCTTTAAAATGCACCTTCTAAAATGCGCTCTATAAATAAGCCTTGATTGATTGGCTTTGCTCACGTATGTCCGTGGGCGGAGTAATAAACATTTAGTAAATTGGTTTAGTTACCTGATGTATTTATGTTGTCCATGGATTTAGCTGCCTGGCTACCCATCCACATTGTTCCAGTTTACATTGGTTTATTCTCCATGATAAATCTGTATTTATCAGCTTTTAATATCTAAAACATTCTGACCATTGTAATTGGTCGCTGCATCATAACAACTTGGCAAATATATTAAACCATGGATGTAGTTTTCTGGTTTTAATCAAGTCTACTAAACACCTGCATGTGTCTGTACCTACGGTATTTAGATACTGAGAAGTGGGCTTTCTGTTAGCTAACTTAAAAACTGGTCTAGCATGTTTCTGACTATTTGTGTTTATATTGCAGTGGTTGGCTGGCTGGCACATTCAATATACCAATCTGGAGCAGGGCTAAAGTGAGCTTGTCAGATTCACTCGTGGCTCATGGAGTAAGACTCCTAATGGTCTTTGTCATCTGCTAATGACAGCCTCGAGCGGCCGCACGCTGGCTTGGAGGATGGCAATGGCATGGGGGTTTGGGGGGTCTCCGGTTTCCCCTCTGATCACGCAGGCAACGTTCCAAATCACAAGCTATTTCCCTATTTAAACTCTTAGCGCACTGCTTTCAATCAGGGGTCAATGGGGCTTTGGTCGACCATAGAACAGTACCCAGCAGAACAGAGTGTCGTTTGGGACGTCCGTTTTGGAGCGCTAGCTTTTAGTGGTCGGCCGGTGAGGAGGGAATCTATAATGATTAAGCCTGGTCGTTTAATGAGAGCCGCTGGGTATGCCTTCTGATCGAGGCTGGTGCTCGTCTCTCTGGCCCAAAGGAAACTATCGGATGCTGTAGAGTCCCTGCAGACAGAAAGAGCAGTCAGTCGAGACTAAGCCTTTATCTGATTCAGCACACCATCATCTTGAATTGCACACATCATGCCTTGAAGTGTACGGTGGGGGGGAGCCGACCAGCCCTGCATTGAAATAAGATATTTCGGGTTCTTTGGAACACTGACTTTGCCCCCACTGCTTCGTGCTTAGTCATAGCTTAATAGGTGGGTGAACTGAGTTGACTCAAGCACCTTCCACTTCACCTTTGATCCGTCGCTTAACTTGTTCGACTGTTGAAAGATAGCTCATCAAACTGAAGCCTTGCTTATGAATGTGTGCTTGACAGCTACATGTAAGATGTCCGTTTTGCACTAAATGCATTTACCTTGCTAGCTGAAAAAGAATATCACATCTGACCTAGATTCAATCCTCTCTTCTTGCATTACAATACTTATGCACTTGTCAGACCTTCATGCTTGTTTACACACTGTTGAGTTTTTATAACAAACGAGAATTCAATGTCGAATCTAAACAGTTTTTTGCCTGTGGGTAGTAGCTAAATGATAAATTAAGGATACCCATTTATTCTTAATAGTCACAAAGAATATGACTAATAAAGACTTTAGCACTGTCATACCCCTATCAGAAGCAAAAATGAAATCCTATTCTTACTTCTGCGGTGAATCTGACAGTGGTTACATATCTTCTAGGCTGTCCTAGAGCTTCATGGAGAAAAAGAGGCAGAAGAGACACTTTGTTATATATTTTTTTTCAATAAAGGATTCAGGCTTTAAAGAAGATATCCCTTTAAATCTTCGATATTACTCTTTCTCTACGTGATATGTTACGCTGTCACTTTGAAGCTTTTTGAAAGAGGCTTGAAAACCACAGCTTGAAGCCTAGGTATTATCCAGTGCAGTAGGCAAGTAGAACATGATGCCGTCTTACTATACACAATAGGCCAATGAGACAAATCTGCTCACAGTACGGAGACTCTGACAGAGGTTCTAGGGGCATGTTCAGAACTGTATACTGTAGCAAAATGTTAAAATAAGGTTATTTTTGGACAGGTCCTTTTTACCTTTCTGTTTCAGTTGGTTACTTCCTTTCAGCATCTGAACGCAGCCCAGGCGTTTGTTCAACTAGACTTGTATCAGTTAGAATTGGTGTCTGTCTGCATCATTAAACTACACATTCAATAGTTCTTCACAAAAGACTTTTGATTTCAAGGTATTTCATTATGTGAAACAATTAATCGAAGAGCTAAGAACAATGATTACAAACAAAAAATAGAAGTTTGTGAAAAAGAAATCTCTGTCGGTTCTATTGTGAAGTGTTCTTTGTCTTTCAAGGCTGTTGGTCTGTACTACCACTGCAACACATCTCCATCAAAAATATCAACAAAAAATGTCCAACAATGCCGTTTAACCTTCTCACGTCCAGCCGGCGTGCCTCAACTACATGAAATGTACCACGCAGACACACCCGAGCAAAACCTATGGTCAATCCATTCTCCTTGGACAGGGTTAGGGGGGTTGATTGATTTTGTAATCCATTTTGAGATGCTCTCCCTCTCCGTGCTTGGCTTGCACGTCCATACATTCTATCTCTCAGGTTTTCCGCTGAACGGGAGTGGAGAGGTTAAACAGATTCTTTATAAATCTGGTGGATTTAAAAGCAGTTCCATCCATCACACTGGGGCGGTGGTGGAGGTGGAGCCACACAAAGTGTTTGTGAAGAGTTTGACTTAAACTGATCAAGCAACGGAGATCTATTCATCAGACTGGATAGAACGAAGCAGGGAGGTGCTAATTGGGACTTGTTCAGCAGTAAATAACATTATGGGGTGTTCGGTTAGAAGAAGGTTTTGTAGAATATACATGCATCGCAGACAACTAGAATAAGGAATTTTCTCATTCGTGAATCTCCTGTCTTCAACACTCAGCAACGGGATTTGGATTATATTAATGACAAAATACTAATTTCTGCTTTGAAATGTTGTCAGATAGTCAGCAAATTAACAGGATCCTACTAAAGCGTGTTAGTCTGGAGCATATAGCCAAACTGCAATTATTATTACACTGACATCTTGTAGAGAGATTTGAAGTGCCTCTCATCAGTCTGACATGAGAGGATGCTGACCATTTCACTAATTTTATTGTTTCAATAAAAAATCAACGAGAAGCATTACGGTACATAATTGGACAAAATGAGGGGACAGTCGAGGTCCATCAAGAGTAGACTTCATGAAGTCTTAAAATGTTTCCCCCTGAGCTACAATCGCACACTAACACTGCATGAATATGGGTGTCTTGCATCTGCTCTGCTATTGTCACATGCCTTGGTCATCTGTGGAGGGTATGAAGCTCAGATACTGTCATACACCTGCCACCAGGCAATAAAAACTTGAACCGTGGGCCTTTACTTCATAGCTTTTAATTCAAAATGGGGAGTAGAGAATGACACCAAGGGCTAAATTCGATTAAGCTAGCATTGGAGTATTTACACACTGGCTCTTTTTCCAAAAGTGAAATTAACTCACAGGCTAATCTTGGACTCTATATTAAAACCTACATCTACTATCTACTGTACTGTCAGGGCCACCTCCCTTTTAAGAAATAGAAGTGGTTGAATGCTATTAAGCAAGACACTGTATGAACTTTGCTATGATGTTTATATACCATCCTAAACATGATACATTATCTTCAGGTATGACAGTATTAAACATGATGTGTAATCACTAGGTAAACTGTATATAACGTGGTGATTTAGCTTCCGGTAAGAGTGTATACAGTACATCACGGTGCTCAGTTAAGACAACATTACTGTTTATCCTCAGGTAATATGGAAGACAATGTGGTGCTTTCACCCTTTCACAATGTGTTGGCCTTTTTAATCAACACTCAGCTTTAAGTTGGCCAGGACCCAAGTAGTTAGCGTGTTCTCGAGATGCTCATTATTAGAAGCAACAAATCTTCCAGCTGAACCCGTGACCCACACCATAATCCCCACCAAGACTCATGGACCAGAACTCAATAACAACCTCGCTGAAAAAGAAACTTCAGATGGCCCGAAGAGACGAAATTGCCTCCATTCTGGATTTAAATCCCCATTTCACCCTCTTGTAGCCATCATTAAAAAAATAATAATTGTATCGAAATTATATAAATATATCACCGTACCCTCCCCTAGTGTATAATCTGCTGAGTGTAGTATTAATTCAATAAATCTGTCCTCCTGTACTACAAGGCTATGCTG
Organism: Umbra pygmaea; assembly: GCA_016801145.1. Lineage (NCBI taxonomy): Eukaryota > Metazoa > Chordata > Actinopteri > Esociformes > Umbridae > Umbra > Umbra pygmaea. Next base: position 1,997 of record JACXGM010020690.1, on the reverse strand, counting down.
ACTCACTCTTTCTCTCTCACTTTGTTTTTTTTCCTTCTCTTCTGTCTTCATCCATCTTCTTTTCACTCTCGACCTCCCTCACTCTCTCTCCCCCAAATCTCTCGCTATCTCTCCCCGTCTCGCTCTCCCTCTCTCTCGCTTTAACGGTTCTTCCAGCCTCCATGGTGTTATTTCACCCTGAGTGACCTAGCGTTTAGGAGATTTAATGCCGGACCAACTCGGACTCTGAACTGGTGCCAACGCTGTTTCAATAAGCCGTCCACAGTGAGCTCCAGCCTCCCTCACCCAATATCTCCCCCCTGTCTCCCTCTCTCAGTTGCAGCTAGCACCTAGACTCCTTCCCTGCTTCATTCTGTTTCAGTGGAGCTTCTCTCTGTGGTGTTAAGCACTGGCTTTTGTGCTAACAAAGGGATTCTACACAGACTCTCTTGGGTTGTAAACACAGGGGAAGAGGAGAGACACAGGGTGGGGGGGGTCTGTGTGTTTGTGTGTTTTTATATTTGTGGATATGTTTATATGTCCACAAAATATCCACAGAAACAGGAGCTACTCATTTCCTGTCTGTACAGGAAGTTAATAAAGGAGTCCTTATTCAAGGTCAAAGTTGCATATGAAATAGGTGCAGTTTGAAGGTCAAAGCTACTTTAAACATTAAATAAACATTTCAGTCCCGGAAAACATTCAGGCCCCTGTGAGCAGTCCTAATTTCCAATCAGCAGTTTTTGGTAAATCCCGTGTCGGTGTCTGTTGGAAAATTAGTTTTTATCACCGTGAAAATCTCACTTGAACAGCGAGAAGTCTCAACAAGGGTGAATTTCAGAGAGAAAAGCATTGATTGCGTTCTATTGCAGTTCTATTTCTAACCAGAAAATACATAGAATTTGTCAACCTTCCTGTCACGGAGTTCCCTCCATGTGAACGAAACTTTCCAGGACTTTCCAGGATCTTTATTGAGGCGTTAACACATCACATACAGGAAAAGTTGCTGAGATATTCTATACCCTCACTAACGCTTCCCACAACTACATGCTATAGGCCACGCCCCCAAGTCTTCCTCTGATCACTCTTTGTTTCACCCCTGGTTTTTATGACTCAATGTCCAGTGTCAGTCTGAATTCTACTATTGACTTTTCATTTGGATCCAAGGAAATCTCTATCTAATTTATTTGGTGTCCTGTTGAGTCTTCGAAGGACCTGAGAACTACCTGGCCTGGCAACTCCTATGTGACTTTTCCCAAAGTCACGGTCACTGTCCAAAGCCCACGTGGTCATTCCTGTCCTTGTCCACCTGGTTGTGCAGCTGATCTGGTTTCTGTCTAAAGACTCTGGACACAGTCCACCTATATTTACTGATCTGGATTCTGTCTAAAGTCTCTGGAGACAGTCCACCTGTATTTATTGATCTGGTTTCTGTCTAAAGACACTGGACACAGTCCACCTGTATTTACTGATCTGGTTTCTGTCTAAAGACTCTGGACACAGACCACTTGTATTTATTGATCTGGTTTCTGTCTAAAGACTCTGGAAAGAGTCCACCTGTATTCATTGATCTGGATTTTGTCTAAAGACTCTGGACAGAGTCCACCTGTATTTACTGATCTGGTTTCTGTCTATACACTCTGGACACAGTCCACCTGTATTCATTGATCTGGATTTTGTCTAAAGACTCTGGACAAAGTCCACCTGTATTTACTGATCTGGTTTCTGTCTATACACTCTGGACACAGTCCACCTGTATTCATTGATCTGGATTTTGTCTAAAGACTCTGGACAGAGTCCACCTGTATTTATTGATCTGGTTTCTGTCTATACACTCTGGACATAGTCCACCTGTATTCATTGATCTGGATTTTGTCTAAAGAATCTGGACACAGTCCACCTGTATTTACTGATCTGGTTTCTGTCTAAAGACTATTGACAGAGTCCACCTGTATTTACTGATCTGGTTTCTGTCTAAAGACTCTGGACACAGTCCACCTGTATTTACTGATCTGGTT
>JACXGM010020689.1:5513-17890 GCA_016801145.1 Umbra pygmaea | reverse complement strand
TGATGTAGCAGTTTATGTTAGGAATAGATCATGCCGTGACACAGTTTGTCCTGCAAGAGAGAAATGTAGCCCACTATGCCACCAAAATGTCATGCTTTTTACTTTTTTACCACAGGTTAGATTTATAATAACGGTAAATATGGAATTTTGCACATTCATTGACCTTCTAGCATGTGTAGAGTATTAGATTATGGGATTTTGCAGTGAAACAAATGAAAAGAACATGCACTTTGGAAATGTTTCACAAGCTACATTACATGACCTAATCACAGTTTGGATGGTGACACTAAAGCAGATGAGTGCTTTGTTTACACGGTGCACACTGCATTTCAACTGGACAGGGCAGATTGAAACCGCATCGCAGTTGTAGGTTCAGGTTGAAATCATACTACCCCATGTGTACATAGCCGCGCACATTATTTTATAAGTTTGCACGCATATTATTAGCTGCATAGGCAAATTAAATTGTTGCACTGTACAGCCTTATACTCACGTTTTGCATCAGCATATCACATTAGAAGCATTTTGATGCTACAGATACTACACAGATATTGTTTATTTTTGTAACAGATTAGGAATGCCTACCTCGTTGTTCAGCATGCAAAGTTGGTTAGTCAGTTTGACTGACGATACCTGGGGTTGTACATCATGCAATATGAATAGTAGATCAAATAGCTGTCAAAGCAGTTAGGTGCTTAGTTTTACATTGCATGAGACGTATCTTTTGTGAGATGACTCGGTTTCTTTCCAAATGTAGAAAGTCATTTAAGCAAAGAAAATGTAGATTTGTATTTGTATCGATTTCCTGACTGCTACTGTACATGTATAATTGGATAGGTATGCGGTGTCGCCAACAATAAATTTGTCAATAGGGGACTAACCCCAAATGTACAACTGATCTATTATCAGGTTAGGTTCAACTGCTTTAACTAAAAGGAATCCTGGTTGCTTGATAACATCAAAATTGTCAAGCAGACTCACATGGAGCTCTGGTGTCTTGAGGCTGAGGTCAGCAAAGGCATCACCCAGCTGCCTCTGGGTCTGCATGACCTGTGTGAGCTGGTTAGCTAGCGTCTGCGCCAGCTTCACCACTTGCTCATACTTGCGCTTGTTGTCACGCAGCACTTCAATCTGTCCCTCGAGCTCCAGGTCCACTGTCCGGGAGCCGCGACCCAGCTTCTCGGAGAGGATCTGTTTAGTGCACTGCAGGATGAAAAAAACTGTTAGCTAGCTTATAGTAACAGACAACAGAATAAAACAAAGGGGATAATAGCATCCTAGTGCAATTTTATTGGGTTCTGACCAAGATAGCATTAGCATAGTTAGCCTCCCAGTATAACTAAACATGGTTCTCAGACATGTTACTTTTAGCATAGATGTCACCTTGGGTTCTGAAGTTAGCGTTAGTGTTACAAGCACACTTAAAACAAGCATGAGTTATAGTGAGTAAATTGACTGAATATAGATCTACCACATGTATTACCTAGGCAATTGATACTACTCAAGAAGACTACATTAACCCCAAAAACCTAAACACAGGCGCACAAATAATGTATTACCTAGGCAATTGATACTACTCAAGAAGACTACATTAACCCCCAAAACCTAAACACAGGCGCACAAATCTGTGTTAAGTAACTTTATGTGACTGCATGTAATAATTTTATTCCATTGGCCTTATGTTAACATCAGCTTCAGTACAGGAACATTAAATGGATTCTCTTAGAAACAAAAACCCAAACTAGGGAATTTCTAGGTTATGCCAATGATCAAGCAACTAACATGACAGTTATACAAGGCTATGATCACAGCTTCCAACATGTATCTTTAATCTCTGATGTCTAAGCCATAGATAGGAGTATAAACCTAGTCCTTTGTTGTCACAGATTAGGTTTGGGAGCTTCAGATGTTGTACTCCAAACGTTTAGTCTCGTCCTTTAGTGAGCATACAATGAAACAGGTGAGCCAAACCATCAGTAAACATTCACAGGACAATGTGGAATTATGGAAAGATGAGATCACCGGATCACAAAAAAGTGCTGTATGAAAGAGACTCTGTTGAAGGTGATTTAGTAGAACTTTGTGCAGTGAGAACAGAACTACCTTCTCTTTGAGTGACCAGCTTACACAGGCCCTACAAACTGTATTTATTGATATTTCTAAATGTAAAACAATGATTTATATGACCCTGATTCTCAACACTAATTTAAACAGGATGAGTTGTGCTTGCACAGTGTTTGGATAAAAAAAAGAATATAAATCGCTTTTTCTAATTTCTTTAAATAACAAGAAAGTGTGGGGTCCGCATGGCGTAATGGGCTATGGCACTGCATTGCAGGATAGTCTGCGTCATGGTAGTCAGTGGTTTGAGCCTGACTATGGTTTTTATGACTTTCCCCGAACCTCCTGCATGAGGCAGCGCAAATTGGCATAGCACTGCCAGGAATTTGGGTTAGATAAATCAGATTATCTATCCTGCCACGTCACTCTCTAGCGATTTGTGTTCAGATTGGGCGTCTGTAAATTTGATCGTGGAAGTATAGTTGTTGAACTTAATCATCCCGTACATGATCCGACTAAAGGCTTCCATGTTGGATAAGCTATGCGAAAAGAATCGGCTGGGCGACATGTGGTTGGACGAACCATGTGTGCACCCCTCGCCATCCCACAGATCTCTACAAGGAGTTGCAGAGCTGCAGACAAGGTAGTGTTTAAATGTTCACCCAACACAGAAGCCTTTAGTCACATCATGCACAAGATGATTACGTTCACTGACTATACAACCCCAATTGAATTTACAGGTGCCCGATCTGAACACAAGGAGTCGCTGAGAGCGACGTGGCAGGATAGATAACCTGAATAATCTAACCTAAATCCCCGGCAGGCAGTGCTATGCCAATTTTGCCCTGTCTCATGCAGAAGACCTGGGGAAAGTCAGGGAACCCATCGTCAGGCTCGAACCCAATGACCATCGTGACTGCAATGCAGCGACTTAGCCCACTACGCCACATGGACCCCCAATTACCACCTTTAAGACAGAGCTAGAGAGACAAATAGAAAAGAGAAGAAAACAAATATAAAGAAACTGAGTGAGAATGAGGTAAGGACTGGTGGAAAATATTACCTTGTATGTATTAATGCTCCACTTCCTCACAAGGTCAATTTTCTCCATGGCTGGATTCTTCAGGTCGTCTGCTAAGACCAACGGTCCGCTCTGCGGCTGCGCTTGCATAGACCCTGAAGAGAATTGCAACTGTTCTATGAATGTTGACAGGGTTTACAGTATCGCTAACATATAGCTTGGGGCGTGTACAGTGCTAGAGAATATAGCAAGATAATGTGAGATTACATTAATCACTCAAAATCAGCAATAGGTAAATTATTCAGTCATGTGGGGCTGAAAAGTGAAAACAATGTTAGACAAACTACAACATATGAATAACGGCAGGGGAATACAAGGCCCAATAAGCAACCCCAGTGTTAAATTTTGTGTTGGGATTTTGTTATTAACTCAGTTAGCTAGAAATTACCTGTGAAGATCTACAGGACTGTTGTTGTAAGGAAGGGTTAAACAAGGATGCTGATTAAGATTCAGGTGAAGCCAGTCCTAGCAAGTGTACGTTTGCGAAATACTCAAACAAGAATAGTACCCCTATACCCAGCTATGAGAGAAATGCAGACAGCGTTGTTCCTCAGCCATTACAAACCAGAGGTAACCATCAAGCTTCAGAAGATCAGAAGCATAAAGAGGGGCAGGAAATAGAATGTCTGAGAACCTGGTTAAAATGAGGGAGCGAGGGTGGGAGGAAAGCCTGATTAGAAACCCAGTGAGAGGGAGCAGAAAGCTGTTATTGAGCGTGTAGAGCAAGCGACAGTTCCGTATGTCACGTCTCTCTCATCGTTGGTACCTTTCTGTAGCTCAGCACCAGAATCACTGGGGGGTCGTGCCAGGCGGCTAGCCGCGGCAGAGCTAGGCGCTACATGTGCCACAGGAGACACCGGCTGGCCTGCTGACCCTGGAACGGCAGGCGGTAGTGGCGATTGGTTAGTGACACTGTTAATAATCTCTCCCTCTGAAGGCAATCTCACACGGGTGCTTTAACTGTCTTCCTTTGGGCATGCTGTACAGGGAAGTTCACCTCCAAGATCAATTAGGGGGTGTAGCCTAGAGATGAATGGCACAGATCTACCACAAGACTAAGCCGGGATCCAATTGAAATACTAGAGCAACGGGACTACCTGACCCCAAATCGGACACACTGTACAATGCCATGTACCTTGCATTTCTATTTTTTTAATATATTGTTTGGTCTTTTATGTGGGAAGGATAGAAGCGAGTCTGCTGACTAAAGTATGGGGGGGGGGTGAAAGCTACTCAGGCCATTTATTAGGTACACCAATCCAGCATTGGGTAGGACCACTTTTGCCTCCAGAACAGCCTGAGTTCTTTATGACATGAACTCAATAAAGTGCTGGAAACATTCCTTAGGGATTTTGGTCCATGCTAATTTGCAGTGCTTCATTTGTAAATCAGGAGGTCCTGGAACACATAGACGTACAAGAGGGAGAAGGATCCAGCAGGCTCAAATACAAAAAAGTTAACACAGCAGACCGATTAAACTGCCTGGTAGCCTAGCAAACATGATTCCTTAAGCTATACACGTTTTTCTTTTGGCCTAAAGTTTTTTATGGCTGACTTGTACAGCTAGGATGCGGTTTATAAAACATGTACAGCTAAAACATTTATGCTTTGTTTCAACCGAGATGACGGGTGTACAGAAAACATTTTTATACCTTCGTTTTCCATTTCCTTGTTTGACCTTTCAGAATTTAATCAATACTGTTAATTTCAAGAACAGTTAATCACTACGCCAACATGGGCAAATCAAGACAGGTCTGGAAAAAGTGTTGCAGCACAGGATAATTATGTGCTTTTACCATATATGATAGCTTATATTGGTGGGCAAAATAATTAGAGGGAAAGAATAGGTAAATTGATTGAACTCGGAGTTAACACTGCATATGAGAAACAGTGATGTAAAAAGAGAAATCATGCACGTAATCTAGAGGATCTGGCCAAAATAGGTGCCGGAAAAAACGCGCCCAATCTGAAAGGTGCCGAATCCACTTCCGGTATGTTTCAGCTCAAATTAAGCATTGCTGATTCTACAGCATCTCGCACGTCCTGTAGATGTTTCGCCCACACATCCCTGACCGTGTTTTTACTGACAGCAGATTCCTCCAATGTGCACTTACCATGATTACATGTTTAACTTTCTCCGGTCATGGAGAACAGCATTATTTAGTCATATCATATTTGTATCAAATTCCTTACATAACTGTACACATTTATATAGTATACCGGTAACTCAGACTGGAGTTCTAAAAGACTTGCTCCGCGAATTAAATATGCACCTCGCCAATATTGCGTCTTTGTTAATAAGCAAGCGTCAGCAAGTTGTCAAAAACAATATAATCCGAGATAAATAATGTTATCATACATTTTACAAGTCACTGCCCACAGTGGCAGGTAGATGAGGCAAAGTTACAAGCCACTGAGACAAAAAGTACCCACATTTGGCAGGTGCTAATTTTCCACCCTGGCCACATTATCATCCATTTGAAATCTCCTTCCAGTTCCACCTTGCAAGCACATCATTGCTTTAGAAGACACATCTGATTTTAGCCTATTCATACAGAAAACCTGCTAAACAATGGAACCCTGTGACAAGGATTGTGATCAGTGGTGATATGTCTGAGAAAAGCTGAGTGCATAAGTCCAGCTTCAATTTCAACAGGGAGACCATGGGCCTGGAGCAGGTTTACCTTCACTTCAGAGGCAACTGAATGTAGATAGCCAGACCCATCCTAGGCCCTGTTTTGGATTAGTTACTTGATGTTTTGTACATCCTATATTCCTTTCCTCTGTGTGACAACTAATTAAGGGCTTGAATATTAGTAAAAAAAGAAATTTGTTAAGTGTAAAAAAAGAGAAGAAAAAGTAAAGTGAAACAAATAAAACATGCATGTATCTTAATCCGTCAATTGGTGCTAACATTTGTGGGTGGTACAAACTACTGGTAGTCCCTGTTAAGTAGGCTTGAATAGACATGCTAGGTTAGGCTAAGTATTTCCTAATTCTCACAATTGGCCTAAAATAAATGCATCTCATGGTAATCGGACTACTAGGTCTTGATTTATTCCGGGTGATAAACGGTATCTACATGACCCGGACAGGGGGAGGTGGCCACTGTCTGCGGCCCCTGGGTGCCATCGCCTCTAATCCGTTGCTAAGGCGGAGAGACTTAATTTATGTGGATGTGCTAATAAAAGGGAGCGAATCACAGATCAGAGGAAATTCATTTAAACTCAATTGGACATGTCCTTTATACATTCAAATGCCCCCTAATTCATCCATCTCGCCATCACAGCAGTTGGACAGTGGAGCGTTTTGTTACGGCTGTGTTCTTCCCACATGAACTGGAGAATCGGCTGTAAATGGGGAGGACCACTGTGGAGGGCCTGAACACAAGGACAAATATGCCACAATAGGTTGGAGTAATTTGGTTAAATTACCTAAAAAAAACAAAAAAACAGACTAACTACATTCATATAAAAATAAGAATACCCTAAAATACAAAATTTTACTCATTTTGCAGATGCTCTTATCCAGTGTTGTCCCCAAACACAATTGGCCAACTCAGGAATTGACCCAATGCCCTATGTCGAACCTTAATTGGATATAATATTTTCAATTCAGTTTAATGAATAGAAGGTGTAGTATTACAAACAATTAAGAAACAAAAAATGGCATATGTTTGTTTCCAAACTAGTTACTGTACCTTTGAATGGTCCTGATTCAATAATGCCCTCTGTTGTAGACGCAAAGCTGCCTGAACTGACATGGCTTTCTGGCCGGTGTGCGCCACCATGAGAAGGGTCCTACATACAAGGGAGAAAAGAAATAATCAGAGAAGGGTGTCAAGTGCACATCCCTGCATTCAATATAGTTGGTTGCATACACACATTAAAATAATGAAAAGTCAAATGTAAATAATGAGAAAATGGATCAAACAGTCATCCTTTCACAAAATTAAAACTACCATCACCAATACACTACTGACAACAAGTACAAAAAACAGCTGTCAATCACAAGTTTCATGAGCATTTATTTGGTATTTACGGTAAATTACCTTTTTTTATCACCGTTAACTGTATAGGCTACAGAATTACGATTTCATTCTCACAAAAAATGGGGACATGGAACTCTGAAATTTCTGTTATTCTAGGTTGGTAAATCATATAGTGCATCTTAAACTCTTGTAATCCCTACAGTGATTGTTGTAGAAAATATAAAAATTAACTCATAAAATTATTATCTAAAACCCATCATACATTTTCATAGTATAAAATAAGTGGTTAATTAAACAAAAACTCTGATTTAAAAAATATGTGAAACCCTGCTTGTATGGATGACTAAGTCTGCCAAAATAATAAATAAATAAATATATGCATCAATAAAAATATTTATATATATATTATGTTTTTATGTATATTTTTATGTATAAATATTTTTATTGATGCATATATTAATTAATTAATTTATAATTTATCCAACATCCCAAGCACCATTGTGCCAATATGTTTGCCGGTTTGATTCCTCAGTTTGTTTCCCAAATTTGAAAAATCTAATTGTGTCCTTGATAAGGCACATTACCCTAAGTTGCTCCAGGGAAATGTCCCTGTATTCACTGTAAGTCGATCTGGATAAGAGCATCCTCTAAATGGCTCAAATGTAAATGCTTGTAGTGGTTGTACAAGAGACACACGTGTGTGTGTGGGTGGGTGTGTGCTCTGTCCAGCCCTTACCCTGAACACCTCATCATTGTTCTCCAAACCTCCATTGCTGGTGACGGAGATCTCTGCAGCAGGGCTCCTCTGGACCTCCTCGGCCATATTTCTCTACAACCCAAAACAGTAATGCATCAAATGACGGTTTCATACATTCATGAGTATGTCCTCTTACAAGCATGCACTGTGTATGAGCTGAGATGTAGGCCTATACTTTTAACCTAGTTTGTCTAGGTAAAGTAAGCAGAGCGACACACTGGGAAGGCTCTAGTCTGCCATCTTGTGGTTAATGCCTACAGAAGAAATGATGAACAATACAATCACATGTAATGCTCTATTTAAATTTAGATAACCAATTTCTCAATAGTTCTCATTGCAACCGCTCCATAGCAGGTTTGGGCAAGTTGAAGACTAAATGTGTCTATAATGCACACATGACCAATCGGTTCTGGCTTTATTCACACAACTTACTCAAACGGACGTAGTCTTTGGTACATGCACAAAAGGATCACATATTCCCTGGATAATAACCACGGCTAAGCTCTCAAACACATGAATGTACACCTCCAATTAACCCCAAATATTACAACTCACATACCTGACCTGTTTCAAGTCTGTAGATAATAGCATAAATAAATCCAATCATCTCTTCAGTTCTTTACGACAACTATGACAACAATAGATTTTCTAATTGCCTGTCATTGGCACAGTCAAATGAGAAGGATCTGAAAGTCACACACCACACTGAAGTCACATTTTGCCAAGACAATGAAAAAAAAAAAACAATCCAAACCAAACAAAAGCCCTAGCTGGAATAACCTCCGATTCTGGTATTAGTCATCCAATTTAATGTTTTAATATGATTGTTTCAGAGAGGGCACAAATTGGCATACAACATAGTTGGTTCACAATTTCTGGGGAACGTTTTGACTCAACCTTGCCACTTTTACAACAAGTCATGCTTTTGGTATTCCAGAAGACCTTTTCTTATTGGACCCAATATCAGGCAGAGATTTTTGCTTTTACATCCTTATTTGCACATTTCTTGTTCATTTGGAAATGTGTTCAGCATCCTTATTTATGCTAATGGCTCAGTGCTGTCATACCTTTTTTAGGTTGTAGAAAGAAAAAGAAATTACAAATTGTATTTGAAATTACAAAAGTAAATCATATCTATGAGAGAATAAAGTCAGCAAAAATATATGCTTGTTGTTATTTAGAAATCTCCCATAGGCAGTCTGTATAATATAGACTGTCAGCAATGGCTCAGATTCATGAAATAATGATTTGTGTTGTTCCTGTCCTTAAACAAAAGACGGAACACAACCGATGAGAAATATGCAAAGGGGTTTAAGCTTAGGTTTCTAATTTCCTTTTCGAGTTGTTCAAGGCAGGCCATATAGCAATTCATATAGCTTGACACAAAAGTGAAGCAACTGACCAAATTACATGAGATTTAATTCTGTTTCAGAGATTATTTCTTTGGTAATAATAATTTTGAAGAGCAAAATAAAAACAGGTTTAAAACTTGTGTTCTTACAGCTAATGCTAGCCTTAACTAGCACCCTTATAGCTCCTGCGTTAGACGCTGTGATTAGGAAAGAAAATCAATAACAAGCACAACCTTCATACCTAGAACTCTCAGTTTTGCATCATCACACATGCACATGTTATGCACGCGCTTGCTTAGCTCTGCAAATGCTTGGATTAATGTGTGTGCTGCGCATTGCAGCACAAGCTATTTCAGCTGTAGTAATTTCCAAAACATTTGCTTCTCCTGACTTTCCAAAACTGTTAGGCACCCTTGTAATTTTGTTGATTGGAATACCTGTAACTAACCTAGCATTGATTAATTGGAACACAAAATTGCCTTGGTAAGCTCATTAAGCCTTGAACTTTATAGACAGGTGAATCCAATCATGAGAAAATGTATTTAACGTGGCCAAGTGCAAGTTATTGTTGTCTTTGACTCTCCTATGAAGAGTGGCAACATGGACCTCAAAACAACTCTCAAATGACCTGAAAACAAAGATTGTTAAATATTATGGTTAAGGGGAAGGCTACAAAAAGCAGATATTTAAGCTGTCAGTGTCAACTGTGAGAAACACAGTGAGGAAATGGAAGACCACAGGCACAGTTCTTGTTAAGGCCAGAAGTGGCAGGTCAAGTAAAATATCGGAGAGGCAATGGCGAAGGATGGTGAGGTCAATAACAGCCCACAGACCACCTCCAAAGACCTACATCATCTTGCAACAAATGGTGTCACTGTACATCGTTCATCAATTCAGCACACTTTGCACAAGGAGAAGCTGTACAGGAGAGTAATGCAGAAGAAGACTTTTCTGCACACATGCCAAAAACAGAGTCGCTTGAGGTATGCAAACACACATTTGGACAAGTCAGCTTCATTTTGGAAGAAAGTGCTGTGGACTGATGACACAAGGATAGAGTTACTTGGTCATAACAAGGGGCGTTATGCATGGCAGCAAAAGAACACAGCATTCCAAGACAAAAAGTTTTCCAATCGGGGGTCACAAAGTTGAAGTTACGCCAGCGATGGATATTTCAACAAGACAACAACCCAAAATACAGCTAAAAATCTACTCTGGCATTTATGCAGAGGAACAAGTACAATGTTCTGGAAAGGCCATCCCAGTCCCCAGACCTGAATATCATTAAAAATCTGTGGGGTGATTTGAAGCGGGCTGTCCATGCTCGGCAACCATCAAACATAACTGAACTGGAGATGTTTGCAAGGAGGAATGGTCCAAAATACCATCATCCAGACATTCATTACAGGCTATAGGAAGTGTCTACAGGCTGTTATTTCTGCGAAAGGAGGCTTAACTAAATATTAATGTGGTATTTCTGTTGGGGTGCCCTAATTTATGCACCTGTCTAATTTCGATTTGATGCATATTGCACATTTTCTATTCATCCAATAAACCTAATTTCACTACTGATGCATTACCTATTATTCAAGTAGCCTACATTATGCATTTGGATCCCCAGTCACATAATAAAGGTTTTAGTATTTGCTCTTAATGTTACATCCTTCAAATATGACCTAGCCCCATTTTAACCACATTGTAGTAATCATAATCTAACTGGATAAGGATGACCTAACTGGAGAAGGCCATGACACGGGTTGGATCAAATACCTGCACACGCAGCTTCTCACCAAATAAACCAGTTGAATTGTATAGTGTAGCCTAATAGAGCACTGATTCTACATGGTGCCTTGATCAAGAGCAAAGTAGATGGTAGTATTATGGGATCCGAAGCCAGCAACCTTCGATATTGATTTACATGGCTTATTTGAGGACCAATAAAGGCCATGACAACCTGGTTTAATAGACAAACTTCCAAAAATACAGTTACTGCACTTAATTTCTAGTTAAGCACTGCCTATATTTTACATTAGTCTTTTTAATCATAATATATTGCTTTTAAAACTGAAAATTGTTTATATAGGGTCAATGTGAAGATATTCTAAAATTGTGATTAATCTTGATTAACTGCCCTAAACAATGACAGACCCTCCAGCTCCAAATCGATCCCGCTCCAGAGTACAGGCCTCAGTGTAACGCTCATTCCTTAGACGATAAACGCAAGTCCAACCATCAACCCTGTTGAGACTGCAACTTGTCAGTGGAGAACCAATCCTGTCTGGTCCAACGAAGGTGGGTTTGTGCACATAGGCAACATTGTTGCCGGTTATACCTGCCTTACAACAAGCCTTTGAGCCCTCAGTCCAGCCTCTCTCAGCATACTGCGGACAGTCTGAGCACTGATGGAGGGATTGTGCATTCCTGGTGTTAACTCAGGCAGTTGTTGTTGCCATCCTGTACCTGTCCCACAGGTGTGATGTTCAGATATACTGATCCTGTGCAGGTGTTGTTACACATGGTCTACCACTGAGAGGATGATCAACTGTCCTTTCTGTCTCCCTTTAGCTTGTCTTAGGCATATTACAGTACAGATATTATAATGTATTGCCCTGTAGTCCTCATTCCTTCTTCCAGCATGTCTAAGACACATTAACACATATGAGCAGGACCCTGGGTATCTCTCTTTATGTGTTTTTCAGAGTCAGTAGAAAGGTCTCTGTAGTATCCTCAGTTTTCATAACTCTCACCATAAACGTACAATATGTCGTTTTTGGCCACTAGGGGTCTCTCAATCAAAACAATAGCAAAAGATGTACTTGGATGACGTCGGGAAGTAGCGTGGGATCATGGGTTTTGTTATCGTCGTCAATGACAACCTTCCAATCCAGCGTCTCAGGCAGAAAAAAATGTTCACTGACAAAGTAATGTATTGTTAAAAATATTATAACTTCATTCACATTATGTTTGGCGGTTCCCTTAGAGCAACTAGCACAGTCAAAGGTTATATGACGCTATTGACGGAAGAAAAAATGAAACATCCCGTGTCTTCAAATTATATTACAAATTTCTCTGGGTTTGAAAGTTGGTGGAAACATTTAGGCTAATGTAAGTACATAACTAAGAAATATATATATA
>JACXGM010020688.1:0-17528 GCA_016801145.1 Umbra pygmaea | reverse complement strand
ACCAATCCCACATGTTTTGTAGTACATTTTTTATCCATAGGCTACCATAATAAAAATATATATTGTTTTGAATATAGCTAAATCATGAATATAAATAAAAGGGTCAAAATACCAAACGTCTATGCACAGCCTGGTAGGTGCAGGTAGGCAGCAGGAACGATTAAATATGAATGAAAAAATCAATGAAAAAAATCACTCTTCCGCACACTATTGACTTTTCTTAATTTATTTATATAAGCGAACTACGCGTTTCGCATTAGCGTTGTCAGGTTCGCTCAATTATGATCTGAGCTCCCAGATGTCATTAAATAGCCCTTAATCACATGATCAGTGGTTCTTAAAGTCGTAAAGTATTTTCAATGCTGATAAATAATATACACAATATACACAACAGTTCATCAAGGATCTCACAAGAACAAAGATATTAAAAATATTAAATATACACACCCATTAGGGATATCCATATACGCACAACATTACCAATTTGCATGTTACCCATTTACAAATACATACATTTCACTGAGGCTGATGATCCATACCCTTTAACCCCATATTCATAAGAAACAACTAAAATCCTGCGATTCATTCATACCATAGGGCTCAACAGTAGACAATTCATTTATCCAAAAAGCTTCTCTTCTCAAAAGTTGTTTAACTATATTACCCCCACTGGGGTTCGGTAACACCCTCTCAACACCAATAAACCTAAGAGATGCAGCAGAACCATGGCTCTTTTCTATATAATGTTTAGCAATAGCATAGTCAACATTATTATTTCAGATAGCGGCCTTATGCTCCGCAATTCTCAACTTGAGATTACGTTTTGTTTGTCCAACATACATCAAGCCACAAGGGCATATCAACACATTAACAACATTGAGTAGATAAACAATTTATGAAATCTTTAATATTATATTTTCGTCCTGAATGAGGATGACTAAATGTTTTAGTATCTATGGTATTGGTGCAATGAGCACATCTACCACATCTATCATTACCAAAGACTTTTTGTGTAAGCCAATTTGTTTGTGTAGGCTCTTGGTACATCAAATTGACTACCATATCTCTAATATTTCTGCTTCTTTTAAAATAAAATCGAGGTTTGAAAGCCGATAAATGATTAAGCTTTGGATCAAATTCTAGGACTTTCCAATGTCTGTATATAATATTTTTAAACTGTTTTGAGGATGTCGAATATTCTGGTACAAAAATAGTTGTTTCCTTCTCTTGTTCATGTTGTCTAAGGTTTGTATGTAATAGCTCTCCTCTATTTTTCTGTTTAGCCCTCTCCCTGGCTGAATCAATGAGGCTCTGAATATACCCCCTCTGTTTAAATCTTTCCGCCATCTCATTAACCTTAATATTGTAGTAATCTTCCTCATTACAAATTCTTCTCAACCTAATAAATTGCCCATAAGGGATATTGTCAATAAGATGGTCCGGGTGGAAGCTATGTAATATGGTGTTTCTATCAGTTTTCTTGCGATAGATGGAAGTATCTAGTTTTGTCACTATTCACAGAGATTAATAAATCTAAAAAAGGTTGTCTTTTGTACCCACTAACAAAGGTAATGCTTTCAAAACTTAAGGTTGACTCTTATAAATTTCTTAGACAACTACATTTGAAGCATTTCTTCGATAATAAAGGTAATCAAATTGACACAACAGACGGCTCTCTCAAGAAATTTAAGAAGAAATCCACTTTCATGCCACCTGGTGCCCCTAATCCCACTCTGGCCACATTTAGTAAATTGGTAAATATTGAAACTGCTGTTAGATTTAATAAAATACGTAAACACAATATTAGTTTATCAGAACGGAAGGCCCTCGATGAATTAAAAGCTAATCAAAATATTATAATTAAGCCAGCAGATAAAGCAGGGACCATAGTTGTGCAAAACACTGAGAACTATATAGCTGAGGCCTTGAGGCAACTTGAAGATTCCTCTTTTTATAAACAGTTAACGCATAACCCGTTGGAAGTTTTTGTAGAAGAGAGGGACATCATCCTGAATGAAGCATTAGAAAAGCAGTGGCTTACTAAAAAATGCTTTGAATTTTTAAATGTTAATAAATGTTTCGTGAAAATGCGCAGCAAGTGTCAGAGTGGGGGACTGTGTATTAGGAAGAAATGCTTGTCTTGACAGGACATTATAACATTTAATTTGGATGTGATATCTTTAAACTAGATTCATACATTTTTTTACTTAAATTTAGGGTGTAAACCTGAAATCTGGAATCTACACAAAGATTCAAACATAACTATTTGACTAGGTAATAACATAACGACTTCATTGTGATTAGACAATTCAAACTGTTAAAAATAAAGTGCATGACGGTTTAACTGGTGAAAAACAAAATAATAAGAAGAACATTAGCAATTGAACAACAAAATGTAAAGTGTGCCTAGTTAAAATTAATAGCTTGTGGCTTTATTAGTGTTAGACTTAAATTAGCAAAGCAAAGGATGTTTTCAAGTGGCGGCTATATTCAACGTCAAACTATATGAAAATCATTGTTGTTAGAGTTTGTGTTCAACATGATTTGCATCACATGTTACTTTGATGAAATGCTTCCTTTCTAAGGATATCTAAAGCATTTTTGCTAAAGGTTTAATAACAAAAGTATATTTAAAGTTCAGGACAGGTTATAGTTAATGTAACAATGGCTGGAATTGCGCTGACATGTGCAGTGTGCAAAAAAGAAAACAAAACAAACAGGCTACATAGAAGGGATTTTTGAGGTTACATTGTATGCTTTGCTTTTATTCAATATCATTTTGGAAAGCACCTTAGTTAAAACATATTTTTATTAGTTTTGCACTATTTGTCTTATCACTGTAAGAAAAATTTGTAAAAAAACAGTAAAAAGTACCGTTAATTTGCTGCCGGTACTTTTTCCATAACTTTACAGACATAGGCCTATCAAGACAATAATGGAAAAATACTTTGTGAACACACTAAATAGCCTATCCGTTAACACAAAGATCTGATATTACTTTCAACGGACATCTACTTTTTTGTTCACAAAGTATTTTTTGTTAATGTCTTGATAGACATGTCTGTAAAATAATGGAAAATGTACTGGCAGCAAATTAATGGTAGGCTACTTTTTACTGTTTTTTACGGATTTGTCTTACAGTGTAATATAATAATATTCTGTAGAACAATTATTGTACTGTAGCTAGTTAAGTGATACAGGGCATCAGATCGCACACAGCCAAATGACTGTTTGACTAAAATAATCTTTGCCGACCCAGGGCAAGTAAACAATCTAATAAATCAGCAGAAATCCCAATCCCTACAAATGTATAGAAAATAAAAATGTGCCCGTCCAGTGAAAATAAATCCCCACCTGCTGAGCTCGGTCTGGCGCCGGCTCTGTGTCTCATTGACAGAGGCTGCTGTGGCCCGCCATATGGGCTGAGCAGAGGCTGCACAGTTTAGACCAGCGCTATCTAACTACACCTCACGGCAGCAAAACACCTGACTCTCCCGATTGCCACCCCGCACCGGGACTTAAAAAAAAAAGTGGTGGGGACAAAATGACTCATGACGAAATCTGGTGGGGACCGTCCCGACCGTAATCTACGCCTATGTGTCTCGTGCATGTTGAATTAAGTCTCAGACCACAGGTTAACTATATTAACTTTATTGCTAGCATATCAGCAGCTACATTTTCACATGTTATAAAATCTACTTCCCTTTCTTTTCTACCCACCGTGACAGTTCTAAAACAAGTGACAGTAGGCTGAAATGGACAGGCTGTTGCATCCGCAAAACTGCGCTCTGGCCCGGCCGTCAAATCGAGAGAGAGTTCCTCTATATTCAAATGAGGAGAAACCCAGAGTGAATGATTGAGCGACAGATACAGCGCACGCGCACACTCGCCCCCCCCCCCCCCCACCGCCGGCCGCTCCATCCAAAGTCCCGGGCCGAATTTTCTCCCAGTCCATCCCTGACAGTTAGCCCAAAGTTGGTATCAGTAGCTTCAGCATTGTGTATCTCGGTCTAGGAGCTGAAGCCGAACGGTTAACTTTGAATGTGATGGGCGGCAAACCCCTCCGCCTCGTTGCCATGCCAATTTTCAGGTGCAAACTCATCACAAACTCAATGCTGTATTAAGATGCATTAAAACAAAATGTAAATTAGCACTCAATTCAACATTTTGTTTCCCTCAACAGGTAACTGAACAGTACAGCAGTGCGTTGTGATATCAGTCTCATACAAGTACAAATCTTTGTAAGAATATTATAATATTGCTGCTCTTATTTTTCCCTATTCTTTATTATGTATTGTAATATGGAATTGTAAATACATTTGGCCTTAAACTTTTATAGAATTGTTTCAACATCACTAATTGTGTCAGTTATTTTAAAGGGTGACCTTGTTAGGAGAAATGCCAAGAATTATCGACTGATCTTTCTGTTATTGTTTATTAGAGGCAAAGGCCAAAAGGAAGAACTATCCAGAACTGTTGACTACTTTCAACTTTTGAAATGTTTTAATGTGTTGTGGTTTTAGGGGCATAAAGAGCACTTAGTGTCAGTTTGAATGCTGTTATTGCATTGTTTCAGTGAATTGTAATATTCTAATCATTCCAGATCTGTGTTAGATGGAGCAGAATGGATTTTCCTTTTCTTTAGGGGAATTTATGTTGTTGTTTTTTGTTTAGTTATTACAGAACAGCAGATGCTTGAATGAGCATTGAGGAAAAGTGACCATTCTGTTTCAGCTGGACTGTGCATGTGCTCGTCAGTAATGTTAGTGATGCCACTGTTGGCTGCTGAGGTTTAGTCGAAGGTTAATTCTATACAGCTATTATTATTACCAGAGAGTTACTGAAGATACCTTAACCACTTGTTAATTCTACACAGTTGTTGTAAAGTATCAGAGAGGTACTGAATGTACCTTAACTACCGTACTTGTTTCAAGACTTAATCAGTTGATGTGAAGATTGAATGGTTCATTTTGAATGTTGACATAATTAACTGTTTATCTGTATTGTATTTAATTGTGATTTGTGAAAAAAAGTATTTGATGCAGAGAAAATTATTACACTTATTTGGTAACACTTAAAAAAGCAACATTTACATAATAACAGTGAGTAATATATATTCATGCAACTAAGTAATTAAAAATTTGAAATGGACAGACATAATAAAATCTACTTTATTATTTCATAACAGTAGACATTACAGATTTATAAAATGTACTTGATATTTTCACAACAGTGATGTTCCTTTTAAAATTAACTTTACTTAGTTGCTTTTAATAAATACAACCTGCTAAGTTAAATATAATTAAGTTACATTTAATGTCTTCACAAATGTTACATTTAGAGGTAAGACATTTTACTTGATACTGGCAAGTGAGTTGTACTTGATATTACAGCAGTAAAAAGTACTTAATTTTAGTGTAAATTGTTACAATGATTTTATCAAGTAAATCCTACAAGAAATGTTTTTCAGTGGGTACGCAACATTAGAATTTATACCTCAGTGTTCTTTGTCTAACAGTGTGTTGTCTTAAATAACAAGTTTGAGAGGTCCTATCGCAGACTGTGTACCAGATAAAGACTCAATTTTAGTTTCAGTTTATGCTCATAGAAGACCTGAATACGCTTCAGTACAAGGCAAGTCAAACTGGTACAGCGCTGCCGAGATATGGACTACATAAATCAGATTATCTACCTTGTCACATCGCTCTCCAGTTACTTGTGTGCAGATTGGGCACTGTTGCATTAAAATAATAAAATGGACGATCTCTGGGCTTCCAGTTAGACATCAAGCACTGTAATATCCTTTATTTTTCTGTACATGGCCTAACCCAGAAATAAAGAAGGAATACACAACTCAGAATTTATAGTGCATCGCACTGACAGGAATAAAGTTCTCTCTGGTAAGTGCAGACTTGACTAGTCACTACTACACTCATCCGCAGTGGTTAAAAAGGCATGGCAGTGTCTGCTTATCCTCAGGAAGCTGAAGAACACTCTCACAGTGTTCTACAGGTGCACCATTGAGTGTATTTATTTATTTATTTTTTATTTAACCTTTATTTAACCAGGTAAGTTGACTAAGAACAATTTCTTATTTACAGCAACGACCTGGGAGCAATTAGGGTAAAGTGTCTTGCCCAAGGACACAACGTAATTTGGCTCAGTCGGGAATCGAACTGGCAACCTTCTGACTACAAGTCTGACTCCCTACCTACTGAGCCATCTGTGCCCCAAGTGTATACTGTGCCTCAGTGTATACTGACAGGATGCACAAAGCAACGCAAAGGTGTCGAACTGAATTGCTCTGCGGAGGGTTTGGCACTCAGCTGTGTCAGCTGTGTTAGCTGTGTCAGCTGTGTCATCGGCACCTACAAAATCAGGTGCAGCAGTAAAGCAAAAAAGAACACTGCTGATGCCAGCCATCTGGGCCACAGACAGTTCCATGTCTTCAGAATCAACAGACATTGTCAGTACAGGAGCACCCTGCCTAAAAGAGCCAAAATGTGCAACAGCTTTTTCCCACAGTCCATCAGGCTGCTTTATGGTCTGCTTTAAATTACAAGGTGCAGGGTCACAAAGCTCATATGTACATTTCACTGGTATCACGATCACCACGCCAAATTTTGCTGTTGTGTTACTGTCCACTGACTGTTTCTATGGACTCTATACAGTAGACAGTAGTGCTAATGGAAGCTAGTTGCAAACTGCATTCCCTCTATCAACACGGTAAGCGGCCCTGGTCACCTGGGGCCTCATTCATAAATGTGGCGTACACACAAAAGAAGATGTACCGCCACTCTGTACGCAAGAATTGGGATTTTTTAAAAGCACACTTCACAGGAAAATGTGCGGTCCTTCACAGAAACTCTGACCCAGACGTACGCACAAAAACTGGTGAAATGAATAATGGCGACACGTTGGCAGATGGATGAAACACCTGAAACTGTCTGAAACTACAGACCATTGTGTAAACAAAATCGAAATACTGCCTCTCATTATTAATGTAACACTCCATGTTGGAGGCTAAATCAGGAGGAGGTAGAGAGACTTTTTACCTGAACCACAGGCAGTTGTTGGCCACTGCCTATGCCCTAACACACACTTACACAGAACAGTTACAGACACTCACAGGCATAACCGTCTTTGTTACAAGTTAACTCACAGATCTCAAACTTGGGGTCAACTGCTAGTCTCAGGGTTGTAAACAAGAGGAGGTTTTCCTACCAAACCCCACCTTTTATCAACTCCTACTCCCGGAATTAGACCACCGCCAGCTGTCCCATTCGTAAAACAGGCCCCCTGGCAATAACCTTATATCTATAAATGAATGCACAAACAAAAATAGAACCCAATAACATGTAATCACCCAAAATACAGGGACGCCACACAACCAGGGGCGTAGCCAGACATTTTGGGCCCTACAAAAAATCTAATTGGGCCCCCTCTGCGCAGCTGTTGTAGTTTTTACCTAGTTTTTTGGACCCCTGTCAGTCATGGGCCCTTGGAATTGTCCTAACTTTTTCCCCATATACGGCACCCCTTCACACAACACCCCCTTTTAGAAGCCCTCAACCCCGAGGACAAAAACAAAATCATTTAGGCGACCCACAGGCCTCCTCTTTCTCTGGAGTCTAGCCGAGGTCTCCCCCCCAAGTGGCTCTCTTTCGAGTGTCTCCCCACCTCCAGCAGCAGCTGATAGCTCAGCCCCTGTATCCTGAGGGAAAGCCCCTGCTGGACCTGCCTCCTGGCTGTTCCCCAGCTCACCCCCCATTATCTGTCTGCCCCTGTAAAGAGCCAGTCTTTCTCAGGGTACCACCACCTTACGTCCACTTGGTGGGGTTTAAATATGGTACACCACCTCCCCCACCCTCTCTGAGACCCGACTGGACCCTAGCCATGCACTGGACTTGCATGTGCCGATTCAAGCCGGTCCTGCAGCTTCCGGGCGTAGTCCAGACCGGTCCGCACTGGTGTTCCCTCTGGCAGGTGTCCAAATGCTGGGGTACGGAGCTCCCTTTCCAGCATGAGGAAGGCTGGTGAGCAGCCGGTGGAGTCCTGGACAACTGATCTGCACGCCATGAGGAACAGAGAGAGGTGAGAGTCTCAGTCTTTCTGATGTTTTGCCATCACTATTGCCAGCTGTTGAGCCAGTGTTCGATGGAATCTCTCTACCAAACCGTCACTGTATGGGTGAATGGCGGTGGTGCGGGTCTTCTCTACACCCAGTCGCTGGCACATTTCGGCAAACACCCTGGACTCAAAGTTCCTTCCCTGGTCACTATGAATCACCCTTCCTGAGAGTGCCTCGAGCCCCGTCCCCTGTGTAACTGACCTAACACCATCTGCTGTAAAGTTTTTGGGACCACTACCTGCCATGTCACCTCCCCCATTGCAGATATCTTCCACCCCCCTGTAGGACCCCCTCCTTCAGCCTCAGGTGTTTTAATCCTGCCCACAGTCCCTGTGCTACTTCCAATCTTGAAGGCTGTCAGCCCTCAGGGACCCACTACAGCACCGGTTTTAACTCCTTGTCCTCCTCCTGTCTCTCCCTCTACACGCTAAAATCAATCAGGTGAGTCTTGCTGCACACCTGGGCCCTCAATGGTTCACCACTGCAACTGAACCCTCTACCTGACACAGTTCTTTTTCCCTGGCCACCAGTTTCTCACAGTAGCCGCAGGCAGTGTTTGCACAGGGCTGCCGGGACAGGGCATCTCCATTGGCGTGACAAGTACTGGCTCTGTGCTCCACCCAGAAGTTGAAGGACTTCAAGTCTTCCAGCCAGCTTGCAACTGCCCCTCAGGTTCTTTAAAGGAGAGTAGCCATTGGAGAGCAGCATGATCAGCGTGCAAAACAAAGGGCCACAGAGATAGTATCTGAACTGGTGCGTTGCTGCTATTACAGCCAATATTTACAGCCGAGTCACACAGTAACAATGTTCCTCTTTAATACTACTTTTTCTCCCACTGGCCTCGGCTGTGCCAACACCCCCCCATGTCTACATTGCTGACATCTGTGTTGAGGATAACAGTTGTGACGGATCAGGGGCAACAAGGACGGGGGTCTCATGTAGGGCATGTCTCAGGGAGTTAAATGCCTGCTGGCATTTACCTGTCCAACTGAACCCCCTGTATTGGCCCAGCAGGCCTGTGAGGGGAGAAGCGATGGTGGAAAACCCATTCATAAACCTGCGGTAGTAGGAGGCCAGCACTGCTGCTTGAATGTCGGGACAGGCCAGTCCCTAACAGCTTCCACCTTGTCAGCCATGGTGCTGATGCCCCTCCCCCCTACATGATGCCCCAGAAACGTCACCTCCTGTCTCATGAAGTTGCATTTTTCTGGATGCAGCTTCAGCCCTGCCCCAGCCACCCTCTCCAGCACTCTTCTCAGTGCTCGTAGGGCCTCTTCAAAGGAGGCCCCATGGGCCAGGATGTTGTATAGATAGACAAGACACTGTTGTCTTCGGATGTCAGCGAGCACCCTGTCCATGAGCCGTTCAAAGGTGGCTGGTGCGTTGCAGAGACTGAAACACAGCACTTTGAACTACCAGTGTCCCCGGTGCGTGGAAAAGGCTGTCTATGCATGCAAGGGGCACTTGTCAGTATCTATTGCACAGGTCCAGGGAGGAAAACCAGGAGGACCCTATTACCAGGTCTTTGCTCTTATCCACACGGGGAATTGGGTAAGAGTATTTCCTTGTCACTCTGTTTAAGCCCCTGTAGTCAACACAGAAGTGCAGTTTGCCCCCTTTCTTAGAGGAACATCACTATTGGGGCTGACCATGGGCTGTTGGACAGCTCCATGAATTTGGTCCGCTCCACCCCCAATGTGCATGGTGCCTGTGCTTAAGTCTGACAGTCAATGTTTCTCAGGAAACTGGAATTTTTTAATCCTGTATCCCTTGAATCTTTTACTAAATTACTAAAGGCCTCAAAGCCTTCCAGCTGTCAACTGGATACTATTCCAACTAAACTTCTGAAAGAGTTACTACCTGTGCTTGGCTCGCATATGCTAAAAATAATAAATTGCTCTCTAGTATCTGGGTGTGTACCAAACTCCCTAAAACTACTGGCCTATTTCAAATCTACCATTTCTCTAAACAATATTAGAAAAAGTGGTCGCCCAGCAACTCAGTGCATTCCTAAAGACTAATAATACTTACAAAAAGCTCCAGTCAGGGTTTAGACCCCATCATAGTCTTGAGACTGCACTTGTAAAGGTGATAAACAACCTCCAAGTTTCATCCAACCAGAGCTGTGCCTCTGTTCTTGTGCTTCTGGACCTGAGTGCTGCCTTCGATACCATTGACCACAAAATTGAAAACCTATATCGGGCTACGTGGACATGTTCTGGCATGGTTCCAATCATATCTATCAGAAAGATATCAGTTTGTATCTGTGGATGGTCTGTCCTCCAAAAAAATCAAAGGTATGCTTTGATGTTCCACAAGGATCTGTTTTGGGACCGTTACTGTTCTCGCTATGTATGATGCCTCATTGTGATGTCATCCGGAAACACAATGTCTACTTTCACAGCTATGCTGATGACCCACAGCTGTACATTTCAGTAAAAAAGGGAGAATCTGCAAAATTGCACACACTGGAAGCCTGTGTTTTGGATATAAAGAATTGGATGACAGACAATTACTTACTTCTACTTTAATCTCAAGAGCAGCTTTTTTCCATCTCCAGAAAATTGCAAAAATTTGAAACTTTCTTTCAAGGAATGATGCAGAAAAGTTAATGCATGCTTTTGTTACTTTAAGATTGGATTATTTTAATGCTCTCTTTTCTGGCTACGCAGACAAAACCCTAAAAAAACTTCAGTTAGTGGTTAACGCAGGCGCCAGAATTCTGACTAGAACCACAAAATTGCAACATGTTACCCCAATTCTAGCTTCTCTACACTGGCTAGGGCTGATTTCAAAGTTTTACTATTAACCTACAAAGCACTACATGGACTTTCCCCTACTTATCTGTCTGATTTGGTGCAACCATACATACCTTCACGTACGTTATGTTCACAAGATGCCGGCCTCCTTACTCTTCCTAGAATTTGTAAACAAACAGCTGGTTGAAGGGCTTTCTCATATAGAGCTCCAATTCTGTGGAATGATCTGCCAACTCATTTGAGAGATGCAGACTCAGTCTCAACATTTAAGTCTACGCTGTCTCATCTCTTCAGTAAGTTCTATGGTATAGTATAGTCTGGCCCAGGGGGCTAAAATAGAAAGACGGCACTGTTGATGAACCGCCCATGCTGGCCTGCCTGGTAGGCTCCCCACTCTCCACTGGGATACACTCTCAGAAATGAAGGTACGAGAATGTACATAAGTTTGTCGCTGGGGCTGTACCTTTCTGAGGTACAAATACTGTACCTTTCAGCATGGGTCCATAACTTTAACATTAATATCTGTACCTCTAATTGGACATTTTTGTACCCTGAGGAACAAAACTTACTTAAAGGTACACTGGTCACATAAGTAAACTCAAAGGTACAGAGGTGATCCTTAGAGCACTAAATGTGTACAGTTTTGTCTCTCAGGGTACAAAAGTGTCCCATTGGAGGTACAGATATCAATGGTAAAAATATGGACCCTTTCTCTTGCGGCACACGGTTCTGTAGCTCTCACCATCGCTGTCTCTCCCAATTGCCTCCCCGAGGCCTCACCGTAGATTACATTGTTCCTCCTTGCCACCTTGAACGCCTCGTGCAGGGAACCAGGTCTTGCCAACTGGGTCTGTGCTCGCAACTCAGGGGGAGTCAGAGCCAAAATAAAGTGGTCATGGGCTAGTTTATCTTGCATGGCCGGTGGCATATGCCTGTATGCTCGCCTGGTTAGACTGTCAACATCATTAGCCAACGATCTGAGTGGCTCTTCCACTGGTCTCTCTCTGTGACCCAGCTCTGCAAGAATGAGTTCAGGATGCCTGTCGCAACCATATCTCCTGCTTAGTGACCCTACTAGTGCTTTAGTCATGTCTCTGCTCTGGGGTTAGCATTAAATGGCAAGTCACAGCTTCCCCATTTAAGCACATTACTAACCGCAGCGCTCTGTGGTCCTCCCACCAGCCAACAGAGTCAGCTAAACGCTCGAATTGAGCCATGAATGCCTCAAAGTCAGTATCCAGTTGGCGTCTTCACACTACAGTTAGCCGCCAGGTACTGGGTAGTGCAACCTTTGTTTACATTTAATTGGAATTGCTCGCCATAACATTGTTTCCACCGCGGCACTCTCCTTTGATTCCTGTAGTTTGGCATGTCCCTTTAAGTTCATGTGACACCTCTGTAGTTTGGATGTTGCTAGGTTAGGTAAGGCTGGCATCTTGTAGATCTCATGATTAATGATTACGTTCAGCCTTGTTCTATTAGCCAGTTAGTTTGCTTTATAAAGGGTGGTCAAACTGAAGAGAGGTGTGGGGCATTGATGATTTCCTGTTAAGTGTTATTCTGTTTCGTGTGTTGCTGTTCCCTATTGAAAGCATGGTTTCTTCTGATATTTTACACTCAGAACTCTTTCTACTTCGTATAAGTAAGCATTGTAAGTAGAACGTGCTATACATGTGTATGTCTGCATTTGCCTAGAATACTATGCGTCCTGTGCCACTGTAAGAGTACATTTGTTTAGTACATTATATTCTATAGGTGTGTATCGTCGTATTTAGTGGAGCAGATTAATCGCATATTTCAAGATAATCGTTCAAGTTGGTATACAAGCATGATATTTGGCACAGATACTCTCCGTGTCACTATTTGGGAAAAAAGGCGTTGACAACCCAAAATTCAACATTAATTTCTCTTGAATCCTTACATATTTTTTTCAAATGGTGATGCTATCATCAAATTTGTTACAAACATTCTTCAAGGGACATTCTCATTAAAAAAGGTGTGTGCCATTAAAACATTCAAGAAGGCGACCATTTTCAAAATGGCCCCCATTTCTGTCAAAGTTCAATTTAATGTGTTAAAGGAGAATTCCGGGTGATTTCAAAACGTAGCTCCGTTGTTTGCATGTCTGACGTGTTGTATGTAGCGTTGATATGGCAAGCAATCTGTTTTTACATACAAACCAAAATTGTGTTTACGTTTTGCTGCCAGTATACAACCATTACGCATTTACGGGGCAAGTTAAAAAATTTGCTTTGAGCAGCTAAACATGTTTGAATTGTCATTACTAGGCCATATCCATGTGCAGTGATTCCCTATAGTGAACACAGCAAATTTGTACAAATCAGTACATGTACATTCCTCTGTTTATTTCCCATTTTCCAGTGAAGTCCACACTAGTCATACAATGTATTATTCTAAAACATATTTTCTTCTGCAGAAGAATTGCTCTGGTTATGTCAATATAATGTAGCAAGCCGCCCAGGTAAACTTACACCTCTTCTTCGGCAGCTCACGGACTGAGTCTACACTGTTGCTTAGTTACCTATTCTCCTGTGCGATAACTCTTGAACTTTTGAACTGTTGGGAGCTGTGAAGGCAAGTGTCAGGTTGCAGCCGATCAATGTTGTGAAAGTAGTTTATGGACAAAAATACGTTTTGGATTATTGCATTGTATGACTTCGATAATTTACTAGTGTGGACTTCACTGGAAAATGGGAATTAAACAGAGGTATGTACACAGACTGATTTGTTCAAATTTGCTGTGTTCGCTTTAAGGAATCACTGCACATGGATTTGTAATGACATTTCAAACATGTTTAGAAGCTCAAAGCACATTTTTTTACTTGCCCCGTAAATGTATAATGGTTATATACTGGCAGATATAGGTAAACATTGTTTTGGCAATACTACGGTGGCCCTGAGAGGCCACAACACGCAACATAAAGACAACACATGTATATAGACCACAACACGCAACAACAAAAATATGCATGCAAATAGACTACAACACGCAACATAAAGACAACACATGGAAATAAACCACAACACTACCTCCAATTGCCTGCAAGCTTCTCCTGGACTATAAGGTAATTTCTCTACTGTGCGACAGTAAGATGTGTGGTTATGACACAATATTTAGTCTATTTTCGAAACAAATGACTGCTACGGGGCCATAATGTGAGATACATGGTAATGGAGCTTTTTATACCTTGTCCTGTTTCTTTAGAAATACAAAATGGACAAATAGAGTCTTTAAATGCTTCGGATGTAAATTTATTCACTGTCAAAGTGACCCCTAAAATGAATGGAATGCTAACGTGATAGCCAGGTAGCCTCAGAATCCACCCAGGGCTGCTTCAACTTCCTCAAGACCAACTCTTTGTGTTTCAGCTAAATTGTCACGTTCATATTTAGCATTTGTGTTTTACGAGATAAATAATTGGAAACGTAATTCCTGAGATTTAGGGCTTGCCTAATAGCATTTCAGCAACGGTGATATGTCTTGCTCAGGCATTAAAGCAGCAAACATTTATTGACTGGCTCAATGCTCTTGACCACTACTTTTTTTTTTGAAATAATGTATATTTAATGTTGCCTACCTCTACTATCAAGTAAAATATCTAAATGCTAAAATATAGAACCATCACCTGTTTTGAATTGGCTTATTTTTCCAAGATTTTTCACATTCTCTGTAGAAGAACATCTAAAGTCTTAATTTAATCAGCTTCACAACGTACAGGTCAATTGGTGTGTGACTTGCATTACAGCAGAGTTAAAACATCTCATGCAAAACAAATTGAGCATGAGCACAGGAAGCCTAGTAAAATCCTTTGAAAAGGTCTGTGTTTATGCTGGAACCAAAGAGTTACCTGCTAGTGTAGTGAAGCCTCTACAATACCCTATGTATAGGAACAAGTCTTTAGATATGCTTTCTTGAAAGCTGAACAGACTTCTGTTCTGATGGTATGGTTGACACAGACCTCTGTAACTTAAACATACTTTTAGTATATCAGTGTCTAGCTGCAGAAATACTGTATCTTGTATGTATACTGTATCTACATTTTTGTGCATTTTCAAACAAAATATGGTAAAACAACCCTGGGTGTTGAAAATTACATATGTTTTCATTTGTTAAGATTCTTTTTTGTATTTTTCATGTTCTCTGTGTATTTTGGTCTATATCTTACATCAAACCCACTCATTGAGGTGTGTTCCAAATTTGTTAATGTCAGGTGTGCAAAGTAAAGACAATTATAAAAATGTCTCTTTCAATGATAGGGTATTTTTATTTAATTCTTAAAAAAATGTGTACTGATCTAATTCAATATTTTTCTTAAATGTACAGACACATTTTTATGTTTTGGAGTATTTAAAGGAGAATTCTGGGCGATTTCAACACGTAGCTGTGATGTATAGGACATTTGAAGTGCTGTCAGTAGTGAGACAAACTCATACAATCTTTGTTGCCTACACCGTGTTATCCTCCTGCTCCAGTTTACACCTGTTACAATGAAACAGGGGAAAGTTTTAAAACATGCTTTTAGCCTCTTAACATGTTCAAAATGTCATTATAAGTGCATATCCATGTCCAGCGATTCCTTCAGAGTGAACACAGCGAAACAGATTGCAGTAGATATGAAAGAAATGCAAAATGCATTTGGTAAATCAGCCTGAGCAAATACCTTTGTTTTTTCCGGTTGAAGTCCACACTAGTCGATCATCAAACTCCTACAATCCAATATTCCCAAAAGTATTCTTTCCATAAAATGATTTGTGTCCATAGTTATGTCCATAGTTCGCAAGGGCGTTTGCACATCAAAATGAAGTGCAACCAGCTGCAACTGTAAAATATCCGGTTGCGGAGGGGTAGGTGAAAGCTCAAGCAAACATCTTTTCTTTTGGTTCCTGTAATTTAAAATAGGCACAAACTCCATTTTCTCAAATTCCTCCTGATCTAACTACAAGCTTCGTCTGTATTCCAGGTCCTCTCTGATTTCGCTGTGTCTCCACTGTTGCTTAGTTACCTATTAGCAAAGACTCTTGAACTCTTGAACTGTTGGAGCTGTGAAGGCAAAGTAGTGATGCCAGGTTACGGACGATCAATGTTTCTACATACAGTAGTCTATGGACATAACCACAGCTCTTTTTGTTTGTAAAAAAATATGTTTTGGAATACTGGATTGTATGAGTTAAACAATTAACTACAGTGGACTTTACCGGAAAATGGGTCTACACGCACACACACATACAAATGTCTCTGTTCAAATATGTCTGGCATACTTAGGTTTATATGGAGGATCTTGGTCATCTCTGTTTCATAAGGATTACGATTTTCAACATATTACAGACATTGCTGACACTTTTCACGTGCGTCTTCCGTTCATAAGTTCGGCTCCACAATTCAAAAACAAAGGCTATAGTTTGTTTCCAGATACATTCTGTAACGTTGCGGTCCTGAAATTGCCAATATTTGACATATGATTGATTTTACTTGGGAAAACTATGCTCTATGTCATTACTGGGACTCTTTGATGGCGAAAAATAAAGATTTTTGACTGTAAGTACTATATTTCTATATTAATATATGCTATTTCAATGTGCCTCTACGGGAACCATTACCTTATAGTGGTGGAGAGGTTTGTGTGTCGCTATGAACCTGAGGGCTGTGTTGTCTGGAGTTTTGTGCTCCTGGTAGGGTCTCCCATGGCAAAGTGATCTCAGGTGAGGGGCCGGACAAATAATGGTTCACCAACACTTCAATGAAGAAGCGAGGAAGAGGAAGAGAGACCCTGCCCGGAGGAAGCCTGGGGCCCCCGTTTGGAGCCAGGCCTGGATGAAGGGCCCGTCAGCGAGCGTCTGGTGGCCGGGTTTGCCACGGAGCCCGGCCGGGCACAGCCCGAAGAAGCAAGATGGCACCTCCCTCTCCATCCCATGGGCCAACCACCTGTGGGAGGAACCACTGGGGTTGGGTGCGCTGCCAAATGGGTGGTAGTGAAGGTCAGGGGCCTCGACGGACCAGACCTGGGCAGCAGAGGCTGGCTCTGGGGACGTGGAACATCACCTCTCTGGGGGGGAAGGAGCCAGAACTGGTGCGGGAGGTGGAGCGCTACCAATTAGATCTGGTGGGGCTTACCTCTACGCACAGTCTCGGTTCTGGAACCATTCTCCTGGATAGGGGTTGGACTATTTTCTTCTCCGGAGTTGCCCAGGGTGTGAGGCGCCGGGCGGGTGTGGGGATACTCACAAGCTGCCGGCTGAGCGCCGCTACGTTGGAGTTTACCCCGGTGGACGAGAGGGTCGCCTCCCTGCACCTGCGGGTTGCTGGGGGGAAAACTCTGACTGTTCTTTGTGCATATGCACCAAACAGGAGTTCAGAGTATTCTGCCTTCTTGGAGACCCTGAACGGAGTCCTGTATGGGGCTCCAGTTGGAGATTCCATAGTTCTGCTGGGGGACTTCAACGCACACGTGGGCAATGATGGAGACACATGGAGAGGCGTGATTGGGAAGAACGGCCTCCCTGATGTAAACCCGAGTGGTTGTTCGTTGTTGGACTTCTGTGCTAGTCATGGATTGTCTATAACGAACACCATGTTCGAACATAGGGATGCTCATAAGTGTACTTGGTACCAGAGCACC
>JACXGM010020687.1:0-17781 GCA_016801145.1 Umbra pygmaea | reverse complement strand
GAGGGCCAGATATGACCTACGGAAGGCCATCAGAGATGCAAAAAGAGGCTATAGGGACAAATTGGAGTCCAACTACAACAGCTCAGACCCGAGGCGGATGTGGTGTGGACTGCGGCAGATAACAGAGTACAAAGGGAGAAATAGCTGTGATGCCCATCCCCCAGTCTCTCTCCCTGATGAGCTCAACACCTTCTTTGCACGGTTTGAGGTGGCCAACATCACTCCTGAGAAGCTAGCTGAGAACCCAGATGACTGCACTCTGTCCCTGGACGTGGCTGATGTAAGGAGAGCTTTTAAAAGAGTAAACCCGCGGAAGTCTCCAGGGCCTCCAAGGCATCTACCACAAGCGATGCCTGAGGAAAACACAGAACATCTTAAAAGACAACAGTCATCCAGGCCGTGCCCTTTTCTCACTGCTGCCATCTGGTAGACGTTACCGGAGCATCAAATCACAGACTACCAGACTAAAAAACAGTTTCATTCCGCAGGCCATTCGGCTGCTTAACATGGAACATTGATTACAAATCATTTCTTGAGTCCCTGTCATTCTCTGGTCACTTTATCCACTCACTCAATGCACCTTTAAAAAGAAATTTCCATGCCATATTTATTATATTCACTACTTCTGCTGTGTACACTCCAGATCACTGTCAGTACATAGTAATAATAGCAATATACTATTATTATTGTTTTAAAATTTCTTCATATTGTATATAATCTTTTTAAGCCCACTGTGTAGATGTGTCGAGCCATGTCACAAGAATTTCTCTGCATAGGATGATGTGATGTCATTCGATGCATATGACAAATAAACAACTTTGACTTTTGACTTTGACAGTGTGCGCACCATATGACCAATTGCAGACATTAACATGTCCATTTGAGAAATATTACAAATATAATCCAGGCATAAAACAATACAGTCATTTAAATGATGACTGGAAGAAGATACTCTAATTAGATTAGACCAAAATGGAACGTTTTGGTCAAATACAGCATCGGCACGTTTGGCGTCGCAACTGAGATGTATAAAAGGAGAGGCACCTCATACCCATGATGAAGCATGGTGGTGGGTCAGCAATGTTTTGGGGCTGTTTTAATTCCAGAGGTCCATTGACATTGGTGAAGATTGATGGCATAATGAATTCCACCATGTACTGTATCAGGCAATTTTGGGTTACAATCTGGTCCCCTCTGCCAGAAGGCTGGGATTTGGCTGTAGGTGGAATTTCCAACAAGAAAATGACTCAAAACATTCCTCAAGATTCGACACAGAAATGGTTCCATGACAACAAAATCAATGTTCTGCCATCTCAGTCGCCGGACCTCAATCCAATCAAATTGGTTGGAGCGCAGTTGATAAGCACAAACCCAAGAATGTGAAAGATCCTGAAAGGATCAGCATGGAGGAATGATCCAAAATCCCTCCAAATGTGTTCCTTAACCTTGTCAAACATTACAGGAAGAAACTCCATGCTGCGATCCTTGCCAGAGGTGTTAGCACTATGTACTGAAAAGGAGTGTCAATAATTATGAAACCTTGATTTTGGTTAAGTTTCTTTTGTATTAAATAATTGTATGGGTTTAATTAGTTGCATTGCAACATTGTTAAAGTACAGTGTCCCTCACATGTTGGCATTTTGAGTTTCTCTTTATAATTTATAATTATATTGTTAATGTTTTTAAAGTATTGTTTGTGCATTGCCAGTCAGGGGTGCCAGTAATTTGAGCTCACTGTATGTACTTTCTCTACAGTGAAAAGGGATACATAGATGTTGCATATAGTAAGTTCTCCGCATCACCCACAGCATACATCAAACCTGTCGCAAACAAATGCAACACTATGCATAGGGTCTGTGTAACTGTGAAGCTGGATTCACACCAGGCACCAAAAACTGGTTGCATTGCGGCGGAAGTCCATTAATTTCAATAGGAAGCAATGTGCACCGCTGCGGCAAATCTACCGGATCCAGCAAAATGTGGATGCGGTGCTGCGGGTGTGTGAAGAGTGGAAATTATCCAACTTGTGCGATGCTTTGCTGTAAGGCACCAGAACTGAAAGGTGATTTACCACTGAGGAAGAGCTAATATGTCGCTTTCATCCATTTGTTTATGGGATTTCAAGAAAAGCTTTGACAGCTCAGTAGATGGTTTTCGTATTGTCAATGAATACTAAACTGAAAAAGCTCCTGCCAGTTGCCTTGCTGGAGGAGGAGGAGAGTCGTCAAATTAAACCCACTGTGGTCACTAATGAGGTGGCTGACTGATAAATTATTCAACTCGGTTAAATCAAGTGGTTAGCTAGGAGTGGACAATCCAGCGTTCCTTAACCTCTACTGTGTCACACTCCTACTGTCTCTTAGCTGTTTTATTCAAATATAATAATAATAATAATAATAATAATAATAATAATTTGTTCAGCTTATATAGCGCTTTTCAAGAACCCAAAGTGCTTTACACAGTGAGGGGGAAAGCCCACCTCATCCACCACCAATGTGTAGCACCCACCTGGGTGATGCACGGCAGCCATTTTGCGCCAGAACGCTCACCACACATCAGCTATCAGGTGGAGGTGAGTAGTTATATATGCCAATTAAGGAGGAGGATATTGTTAGGTGGCCGTGATTGAGGTGAGGCCTGGTTGGGAATTTGTCCATGACACCGGGGTTAACACCCCTACTCTTACGATAAGTGCCATGGGATTTTTTATGACCACAGAGAGTCAGGACACCAGCTTTTAACGTCCCATCTGAAAGACGACACCCTAAGCAGGGCAGATGTCCCCTTCACTGCCCTGGGGCATTGGGATTGATCTTTAGACCAGAGGGAAGAGTCCCCTTTACTGGCCCTCCAACACCACTTCCAGCAGCACTGGTCTCCCATCCAGGGACTAACCGGGCCCGACCCTGCTTAGCTTTAGAAGCAAACCAGCAGGGGAATACAGGTCTCTATGCTGCTATCAGTAAATATACTGATAAGGCCTTTAACTGTCCCTTTCCAAAATCATTTCAGACAGGTGACCATAGCGCAAACTGGAGGATTTCTAGAGTGGATCTGTGGTGGAAACAGGCTTTTATTGTTCACATACCGTCACTGTGAAGCATCTTTAGGTTTCATTCATGCAAGTCTACAGAAAAGGGTTTTGTTATGGACTCCTTCAGTGAGGGGCCAGGATAGCTTACCCATTGGGGCTGTGTGTGGACAGCATGGTGCCTATGATGTGGTTCAACTGAGAACAGGCCAATGAAAATGAAGAGATTCATATTGTTGTTGGAGAGAAGATGTTGCATTTACAATATGTGCATGCAACATCGTTGCAATGAATAATTCATTTGAAAGGAAACATACGTTATTCTCCATTCAATGCTTTAAGGGGCTATAAGGACTCACTGTTAATATTTAATGTATTTTAGCAATCATTGGATTTAAACTGGTGCCAGTGGGCTTCATATATAACTTCAGGTACTGTACAGTATGCTTAAGATTTGATGGCTTGCATATGCGTGTACCACACTACATAATAAAACCACTTCATTTCACACAAGTCATATTAATTGAATTAATATAATGTAAACTTGAATTGCAAGACTTAAGATCATTATGATACAATATATGATTCAGTTATGTATAGACTTAAGATCATTATGATACAGTACATGATTCAGTTGTATAGACTAGGGGTGGGCGATGTGTGGCTTTAACTTGCCCTTTCCAGTCTTTCGCTAAACACCAGGTGACATTTTGCTTCTAGAAAGTCACAACTGACGAAAGGAAAATAATTGACTACTTTCATTGAAATGGCTTGGGACATCAGGGTCCATCAATTATAAATATATGGTACCAACTCATTTCATGACATTTCAACACACATTTGACATTTTCCCTGATTGCTATGCAGCTAGAGACATTTCAGCCGTACATGACTGAAGGGAGAAAAAAGAAAACATTGACCAAATATGGCATGCAGCCAGCCCAGGAATTCTCTCATTAAAGTAACAGAGTTGACTATCTGTGTAAGGCTGGCAAAGGCAACCACACACACACACACACACACACACACACACACACACACACACACACACACACACACACACAGACCTATGAACCACTCGGACTAGGCAGGGCGCGTCGACATCGCCTCACCAGCTGAGTTTCAACACCTAATTCATTATCAGCACCAATATGGTCCAGCCATTCCCAGCTAAGTGACAGGTTATAAAAAGCGAGTGGTGTGGTGAACACATTACAGTGACCACCACCATGTCCCAAACCGTCCTCTATGTGGGACACATTCAAACTCCATTTAGCAATGACCAACAAAAACACTTCAGTAACGTGGCATAAGTTTATATACTTCAATGCCCAAGTAAATATCCAAGAAAAGAACATTGTAACCATTTTAGGTGGTTGACTTTATAAAAATGTGGTTGGCTAAAGGTCTGTCACTGGATCTCTTGTGGTTAACAAGAAACATCAACTATCCTGGTATACAAACCCTATAAAACTGGTCAGTTTGGGGGATGGAGGCCACATTTGGGCAGGAGTGGGGTTTTCCACAAACAATCCAAGCACTGTCATACAGTAAGAGAAAGAAGAGCTGGGTCATGTGTGATTAACCTTGTTAGCAACTTCTTTAGAAAAGTAGCTAACAGTGTGTTGTAGTGCCATTTGGGATCATTAGCTAGGTCCACTGCTTAACACCAGCAAAAATCCTCTGTTTACTCTGTACATAAAAGGGATCAGAAGGCTCAGCGGTTAGGCAGTCGGAAGGTTGCCGGTTCGATTCCCGCTTAGGAAAAATGTTGTTGTGTCCTTCAGCAAGGCAATGACTTCACCCTAAGTTGCTCCAGGGAAAATGTCCCAGTAATTACTGTAAGTCACTCTGGATAAGAGCCTCTGCTAAATGACTTAAATAAAAAATTTAAATGTTAAAGGCAAGTAAAATCTAAATACATGCTGTTCTCTAGATCCAGAAATCTACAATAGGATAATCTTAACATAATTACACTAGATGGCTCCGTTTTAAAACGTGTCCTACCTATAAATACCTAGGGATTTTGTAAGTTGATCATCTCTCATTCAGTACACATTAGTGAGCTGGTGAAATTGAGAATTGCCTTTTTTATTGAAAAAATGTATTTCATCACAGTAAAGAAAGGAAATTGTACAGGTCACTTATGTCAGTGCCTGATTATGGTGATGTACTATATATGCATTGGTCAGCTTTGAAACATTTGGATGCAGTACCGGTTAGCAGCATTGCATTTTACACAAATTTGCACACATTGTCTGTTATACACATAATTGGACTGGGATTCCTTGACTGTTAGAAGGGCCAGACATTGGTTTGTTTATAAGGCTTCATTACAGAAACTTCCTAGCCATCTAGATTAAATAAATCACGCAGGACCTGTTGGTGTTAGACTCCACATGATCTCTAAATTAGAGCAAACTTAAGCTAGAGGTTTTAGAGCCTGTATGCCAATTTAAACACACCACCATTTTACCATTAACTGAGAATGTTTCTTTTAAAGTCTGTTTCTATTATACAAATATGTTATTTAACTATTTTATTAAATTTTATGTATCATTTATTTTATTGTGTTTTTGGTATGTTTTTATATTATAGTGTCACAGGGCACAACTGTAAAAGACTCTTGGGTTGTTTTAAAGGTTATTAATTAGGGGTGTAATGGTATAACATTCATGTTATTATAACCCTCAAAGAAAATATCACAGTATTATTATTTTTTGTATAAAATAGGTTTGTAAACACAGAGACATACACAGAGAAAAACACAAGGAAGAGATGGAAAGAGAGCAGGAGAATGGCTGGTTGGTGTGTGTCCTTTTCATTTTTACCCACCCAAACACCAGTCACTAGATAGGGCATTTACTGCAGAATGAAGCTACTCTTACAGCAGGTGTACCATTTACAAATGGAGAAAACTGTAAAAGACAAAAAAAGGAGATAAAGATGGAAATAGACAGACACTGGCTGTGATAGACAAATGCTTTCTTTATAGTAGTGTCAGGGCCAATATGCTTGTGAACTTTAAGAGACCTTAATGTTTGAACCCTGAGAACCAGGTACACTCTAGCCCCCCTGCTCAAGAATAAAAACAGACAGTAAACAAAAGAGACACATTAAGTTTGCAAACCCTACTAACAAGGGTTTGTAGATTAAATAACATCGGAGAGAACACCTGAAATGTACACAATGCAAACTAAACTTTGTTGTTCCCCCTGTAATGCTTTAGAAAATGTGCAATAGCCCTGCTACATGGAGTGACCTGAGCTAGAATCAAGAGGGTCGGTCTGTGTTCCAGTGACATACACCTTCCTGGATGAGATTAAACCAACGGCTACTACCAGATAGCACCCTAAACTATGAGGGCTGGTCAAAAAAGTGGAGCGCTAGTCAAAAGAAGTGCACTATTTTGGGACCAATTTGTTCAACATCCTAGGTTTCACATCTCCATGCCTGAGGGGAAAGGTTAATAGGATCCTTTGTCAAACAAAACTCAGCCGTGGGACTTCCGTAACCCGAACACTGCTGCTTATTCTATGGATCTATTCTTCATGCCCCCTCTGCCATGCAATAGGCTTTTGATCACCATCCGCACTCTTTTTGACTCCTTTTTAGTAATCGAATGTCACTACCCTCAGACCTTCTCCAATGTTAGACCTACCTCGTAGGTCCACCAAGCTTTTATTAAAATGACTCGATCATTTCAGATCTCCAATGGGGAATGAAAACGTTGATATGGAACGCCGTCAGTTGTCACCAGATCTGAGGTAAATCTTCCCTGATCCAGACTTGTGTGACTATTTAATCCAACTATCAAGGGCTAAAGGGCAACTCTGAGCCTCTTTACTGTGGAAGCCCTGTGGTCCATAACATGCAACCTTCAACTTCATGTTTCTTGAACAAAAATACATAAATGGGATACATGGTGGTTTTACTGATTTCACACTAAATAATACTGCACGGCACATTTAAACCAATGGCAAACTAGAGGGTTACTAGAATAGAAGTTTGTGGAAAATTGTCTATAGTAACAACATTAAAATGAAAAAAGTTTAACTGCTAAATCGGAGATCTGCAAATACGCTCTGTGGCCCTTTCTAAAGGGTTCTAAGACACAGGCCAGGCAAGCTTTTTAAAAACAGAACCACTTGAGCCATGGCGTCACCTATTCTTCTACATAAGGGCTAGGGAGAGGGAGATGGCAATAGAAAAAGATAGCATGACAGAGGCAAAGTAAGATTAAGCAAAGGGAAACTGTAAGGAAGATAATGGCAATGAAAAGATAATGAACAGAGGGAGAGAGTTAAAGTGAAGAATGAGAGAAAATAAGCGCAGGAGATAGCGAGAAAGTATGTGACCCTGTCCTGTGTTCTGCACTTTCCATAGAAACCGTACTGCACTTTCCTTAGAAACCGTATTGCACTCTCCAATTCCCAAATGGCCTGCCAGGATCCGGCGCCGCTACCCCGCTCCACCATGCTCTGGGTGCACTCAACAACACTGACAGACCACTAGCAGGTGCAGCCGAACCCCTGCCGGCATGACACTTTAACGTCCCACTCTGTGCCATCAATCAGGTCAAAATGCGATGATTGTCCTGTTAATGAATGGTCACATTTAAGCCCCTCCCCTCCGGACTGTTTATTGGCTAGCACATTAGTCAAATGCTTTTATGAAGGCAAGTTGACAACTGCTCATTCTCAATTGGAGTTCTGTCGGACCAGGTTGGATTTATTTCTTGTTCACACACAAGCACACTTTTCCATGATCCACACTACGCTGCACATGGCTTCACATAAACACTTTCACATAGGAAAACACTCTGTACGAGATGCAGCATGGGGCTTCTGTAGTGATACTATTACACGGTATCGATTTCAAACACTCCATCTTTTAACACACCGTGGAGTAAGGGAATGTTTGTGTGTGTGTGTGTGTGTGTGTGTGTGTGTGTGTGTGTGTGTGTGTGTGTGTGTGTGTGTGTGTGTGTGCCTATAGGGGCAACAGGATGTAACAACCGCCAGCCCAATTTCTTTTTTTCATTTTTTCATGACATCACTATTCACTGATTCATGTGAGTGTGATCGAGTTAAAAAGAAATACTTCTAAACATTTCCTGTAAGACAAAGGGTGATCTCAGGTCAGGTTAGCTCTTGACATCTGCATAGTCACTCCACAGTGGCTCTGATAAGAATATTATTTCATGTTAGCCTGAAAATGCTCTGTTCAGCATGGTAGAATTTAATAGTCCTAACAGAATAAGCTGTTTTAAAATTAAATGTGAAATTTGTAAATTTATCATCCAAAACATTACTTTCACTTGTTGAGATGAATTATATGATTCCTGACTACTGATTGTAAAACTGCAGCTGCCAAGCTACTATGGGTCCCCAAAAACAGTGTGTTATGTCAGGCTTGTAAGGATAGGTGCACCAACATCAATAAAACCCACTCAATTTAAACGTGGAACTCATGACTGAGGTAGCTATAGTATGTACTAGTCAGTCTACTTACATACTTTCCACGTATTACTCATCCAGACAAAAACCCAAGGTTAAAATAAGTGCTTGGTTCAGATTCAGATTACTTTATTAATCCCTATAGGGAAATTATAAAGTTACACCCACAGTCAACGTGATAGTAAATTACTGACATGTCCCACAATAAATAAATATATTAAGTATTATGAAGTACTATAATACTACAGGTCCAATAAGAATTTTTAAGATGCTAAAACAACAGTCAACAAGATGATACAGAGGTCTTGGAATGCCGAAAAGGAATGTACAAATTTTTAGCACTAAAGGGAGGCGTTATACAATATTATGGCCACCGGCAAGAACAACTTCCTGTGGCATTCCGTGGTGAGTTTTGGTAATCTGCATCGCTGTGGGTGCTTCTCAAACTATGCAGTGCGTTGTAGAGTGGGTGGGAGGAGGTGTCCAAGATTGAAAGGAGGAGACTATCCAAAATACGTTCAGACATTGTCTCTAGTGAGTCTAACTTCACCTCAACTGGCCCTGTGTATCAGTATGTTTAGACTTTTAGTGTCAGCCACTCTCAGCCCACTTCCTCAGCAGGTCACCGCATACAGGAGAGCAACAGCCACCACAGACTCATAAAACATCTTCAGCATCGTTCTACAGATATTAAAGGACCTTAGCCTCCTCAGAAAATAGAGGCGACTCTGTCCCTTCATTTAGAACACGTCGGTATTCTTTGCCCAGTCCAGTTTATTATCAATATGTAGTCCTAGGTCCTTGTAGTCCTCCACTATCTACACCGACACCCCAGATGAGGACTGGGGTCACCCGTGGCTTTGTCCTTCTCCTTTTCAGGTTCACTACCATCCAGGCCCGGATCTACGGGGGGGCAAAATAGGGCATTGCCCCCCCAGATAGAATCTGTGCCCCCTCAGTTCTTTTTCCCAATAAGCACAACAAATGGTATATTAATTAGTTATGCCCCCTCATTGATGAAAAATGCCCCCCCGGTCATTTCATCCTGGAGCTGGGCCTGCTACCATCTCCTTTGTTTTTTCACATTGAGCTGTAGATGAGTATGATTACACCATGTGACAAATTTCTCTAACTTTTGGTTGTTTGCAAAAGACACAGAACTCATCTTTAAATAAGCGTGAGGCCTAAGGCGGTAGTTCCTAAAGCTCTCCTGGGGACCCCCAGTCCTTTCATAATTTGGTTCTTGCCCTGAACTTGCTCATCTAAACCGAGCAGCCAAATGACTGATAAATAGCGTATAAATTGATTCAGGTGTGCCAGGTCTTGGATACATCAAACAGATGGAATGGCTGTGGGTCCCCAGGAGAGGTTTAAAGACCACAGCTCTAAGGTATTACTACAACGCTGCCTCCTGACACACACATCTGCTGTAAGTCTTTAATTGTTGCACACTGTTATTTAAGACTTGTTCTCACTGGCAGTCTGAAGTGACTCAAATTAGATTGTTACCTCATATCTGATTTTAAAAAAAAAAGTAATATTGGAAGTGTCAAAGCATGTTTCAAACCATATTTGTGGTACTAAATCAGACAGCCAATCTCAGGTATAAATCTATTGCGTCTGAACAGTCAAATTCAATATATTTGTCAAAATGTGCTTTTTCCATCAAAGGTGGATTCAGCACCACGGCCAGCTCCACATCCTAATGAATTGTTTGTGATTCCTTAGAATGTGGAGCTGGCCGTGGTGCTGAATCCACCTTCTGTGGCTTTAAATCACTGCGTGGGCACTCCACCAAAACCTGCGACATCTGTAGCATTGTGCTGTGTGATGAAACTGCACATTTTCGAGTGGCCTTTTATTGTGGCCAGCCTGTGAGGTGGATGGATTATCTCGGCAAAAGAGAATTGCTCACTAACACAGACTGGAAAAATACAATGCTGGACTATATTCCCGTTTTGGCTACTGCCAAGGCTTCCTCATATAGCTATAGGAAAGTAGCCACAGTAAACCAGCATTGTGATTATCTAGCTGTGCCTAATGTCGGCTTGAAAATAAGCCATTCAATAACAATATAATAATAAGCCATTATAGCTTTGCCATAAATGCAGTGGTTCAATACAAAATGACTTAGCATGCGAGGAATAAGATTGGCTGTGCAGGGTGATAAGGATATTGGCCAAAAATAAAAAATAGACAAATCATTAATCGCAATTATTTGTGTGACAATTAATCGTCAGCAAAATTTCATAATCGTGACAGCCCTACGAATATGCTGAATTTAATTTACAACAGTAAAAGTCATAGGGGCTACATTATTTATAGATGAAGAGGTCAACATAGGTTATTGTCTACCTGCTAATTCATAAAAGCCTTAGACTTTGTGGGCAAGTAGCCTGGGAAACAACAAATAAGTAGCTGTTAGAGCAAGCACCACCTTGCAAATTGCGCTGCAGACCGCTTTTTTGTATAGGTTCTCCGCATCACCCACATTATTGATGAAAAAAAACGCATCACTATGCATATAGTCCGTGGAACTGTAAACGCATGACTTCAATGTGTTGCACTGTAGACAGAGGTGGGTTTTGTCTGTCATCTAAATATTCTTGCTTTTCCTAGAGACCCTCTCCCTATCCATGCACCGTGCTCCACAGGATCTTCTAAGAATGATGACGCTATTTTCAATCATCAGTAGCTTTTACTCATGTTGATCTGTTATCTCAACTTAAACCTTCTCTAGAGCAAGGGTTCCCAACCTTTTTCATCCCACAAACCACCTAATTAACATTGAAAACATTTCTCTTTTCCAAAGCACATATTTCATTAAATAAATGAATCATTGGAGTTTAACACAAACAACAGAACAATGAGAGTCAAATGCTAAGTACTCATGTACTCTCCTCACAGTTTTATTTCTGAAAATCTTCTGTTGGTTCTGGGTGAGCAAGGCCCTCAGCTGATTTTGTTACTTTCTATTAAGCAGCTGTGGACAAAGTACTGTGTAAAAGTACTTTTCTGAGTA
Source organism: Umbra pygmaea (assembly GCA_016801145.1). Lineage (NCBI taxonomy): Eukaryota > Metazoa > Chordata > Actinopteri > Esociformes > Umbridae > Umbra > Umbra pygmaea. The sequence continues at coordinate 6,269 of JACXGM010020687.1, read as the reverse complement.
ACTCTGAGTTCACAAGTTTTGGGAAGTCCCTACTTAAGACCAAAATTATCAGGTAAAGGGAGTTCACATATTACCGGTTACCAAGATTGATATTTTCTTTACTCTTATATGTTTTATAGGTTACTGTTAAGATATGAACTCCCTTTACCTGATCAATTTGGTTTTAAGTAGGGACTTCCCCAAACTTGTGAACTCAGAGTTACTCAGAAAAGTACTTTTACTCAAGTAAAGTCCACCTCTGCTATTAAGTGAACCTGTGGCTAACCATTAGTCCATTTTGTAGCCCTACTGACTTCTAAAAGCCAGATAGCTAGCTAATAAATTAACAAGCAATGAGCATGTACAACTGACAGCTTTGGCATCATTGAAAGGTCTTGCTAAAGGCACATTCACAAACCAATTCTCAAAGTCTGAAAAGTAGGCCAATTTTTTATTGTTTGCAAAAAGAATATTCCAATAAACACCAAAAAAGGAAGATAGTGTTACATTTGTATTTTATTAGTTAAATCAATATTATATTTTTTTATTTCTGTGGACCACCTGCAGTACCTCCATAGACCACTAGTAATTCACAGACCACAGGTAGAAAAATGCTGCTCCAGAGCAGGTTAGGTGTGCTGCATAAGTTAGCATGGCGATCTAACCCGGCACCAAGTGAAACACCGCCGCCATGACACTGAAAACACAGGGTTAAACCAGAAGTTAGCTCGCTAACCCCTGCTTCGTAGTATAGGCCTCAGGTCTTACTGTGCCTACTTTGTGCCACCAGTGTCAAGTCAACAGTTAAGTTTTAAGCCATTCATGTAATTAAAATCCATTAAATATGTGCACATAGAGACATTTCCACCAGCCTGTCATGAATAAAATATTTTAAGGACAGAAAAAGATCCCAGACATGCTGCAAAAAATATTGTATATCAAAACATATAAAATGTTAACAACTTGTTTCCATTAGAGAGATACTGACACTTGTTTGATGAACAGATAACACATCAGATGCTTTGTTGCAAGCATGTTTCATTGGTGTAATGAAAATCTTTTGAATTATTCCAATTTGAAAACTAAAGTGTGTTATTAGAACATTTAAAATTTGAATTGTCATTTTGGGCTGAACCTTAGTTAAACTGCAGTACCAACCCCAGACTGTAGGGGCAGTCAAAAGTATGCTTTCAAACTGGAACCCTGGCCAATGATTCTCATGCCACAAAGGCATGTTAAATCATATCAATGCAAATGCAAGTGACTGCCGACTGGCTGATTTACAAACCACCCGTCGTAAATACAGAGTCATTATTTGTAGATCAGCCAGTGAGTCTCAACATAAGCAACGTTATGGTCCTCTGGAACATAGCCATTGTTTTTAAACACAAAAGGTGCAACATTGCAATATCGGGAATGCTTCAAAACAGACCAGAAAACTAAACTGGGGTGAAGTTGACAATAAGTATTGAGTTTTTAATTTTCTCATTGCATAACAACAAGCAATTTTTAGTAATGGTTTACTCTTCTTGCACCCTCCTATACCTTAACACTTTAAAAAAATATAGACAGTGAGGACAGAGAAGAGTGTAGGAAATTAACTTCATATAAAACACCAAAAGTGTGTGCAGCCAGTCCTAGCAGCCCATAGAGCAGTGGTCCTCAAACCCTTCCATGGAGGGCCTAGTGTATGCAGGTTTTTGCTTTTACCTTGTACAACCCTGACGGAGTAGCTCACTAATTGGTTAGGATCTCCCCTCACCTGGCAGTCTAGGTCCTAATTGTGCTCTAATTGAAGGGAAAGACCAAAAACCAGCATACACTAGGCCCTCCATGGAAGGGTTTGAGGACCACTGCCATAGAGGAACAGAAAACCCAATAGCCTAATGCTGCAACAATTGGCCAGGGTAATCTCCTTAATGTGCACTAAGCTTTTGATGCACATGCAGCAATGATCATGTGTAGTGACAATATTGTCTAGTGAGTGAGGGCATTTGGTGACCATAAGACTAAAAAATGTGTACTGATGTTCCGTATTACTTAAGACTATGTGTAAGTGACAACTATTTAAAACAAATGCTATCACTAATTTTATAAAAAATGTATTCAGATCAAGAGACAGAGAGAAGATAATATTTTAAAGACAACTGGGGGGGAAAAGTAATTAACCTTACGTCCGGTTTAACAAGTAGCCCGGGCTAGATCGTTATATATAAATCGAATAATTTAAAAGTAAACAACTCTACAAAATAAAAAAGCAGGAATGAAGAGCGTAACAATCTCAGTATTGTATTGAACAGGACCACTTTTCTCCTGATCGCCCCCGGACTCCACTAATGGTATCTTAATGATGGCCTTTTTTTTGCCTAATTGTTATGTTAATTAACGTGGCCAAACCTTGACGCACTGGCTCGACAGCATAATTTCTTGTTGTTCAAGAATGTCACGCCAGATTGGGTTACCGTAATCCGTCCTATTCATTGCCAAAACTGGCAAAACCGAGCCAGTGGAATTAAAAAAGCCACTTTAGTGTGTAGTGATAACCTGAAGTTGACAACGAGAAATTATATGTGTTTAGTAAATTAATTGGGCTGTAACTGCCATCCAGCTATGCCAGTGGGCATTGAAGAATGCTCTGTGGTTTTCGTGATTGCGTTGCAAACCCAACAACAAGAACACAGGACAATACTAATGTTCTCCCACTTTAATTTTAACATGCTACTGTAGGACGATGTTACCTTGTGGTTTTAGCTTTCATATAAAACTGCATAGGCTCCATATTGGCAGCAATACCATCTGCTGTGCGCATGTTAATAAAATAAACTTGCAATCGCCTTCAATATCGCTTACAGGCGAAAGCGGAGACATTTGGCCAGTCACTCTGCTACAAAATAACTCGTAAACAAAAGTCCATGTGAGCTTGCTTAAGCGATATTAAAGTCCATACACATATATTATTATGAGATAGAAAAACGGAAAGCGTGCCTACCCCTCTGGCCAGCGGAATTCCAAATGACACCGCACACCTGCTTCGACGTTCCTCATGAACTGGCTCCGTGCAATTTCATCAAACGCGCGTGTACGTTAAAAGAGCACCGTGCACGGTGAGGCAAAAGCTAGGCTAATAGGCTTTCTCTCCGGTCCCTTGCTCTCACAAGGAAACTACTGATATAGATTTGCAGCAAGTCTGTCCATTTAATCCTGACAAAACGCAGTCCTGCCACAACACCACCACTTGACTCAAGGAGGAGGAGACGAGAGCTCACATTTTTTCCGCATGCTCGGAAGCGTAGCGGTCACGAGCTATCTGCCAATCTGACAGCCCGGGAATGGCTCGCGTTCATTACATATCATCCAATAGCTCGAGCCTGCCGTCTTGTTTCCCAGGAAAAGGCCAGTTGTATGCGACAATGAGGATGCTATGCTGTGTGCGCTTCCATGTGCAAAATGGCCTCGCGCTATCCAACGAGCAGGCCATTGGTCCCTTCCGTAGTCATGGCAACGACGTTGCTCAATTATACGGGCTCCTCTGGGAGGATAGGATGAAGGTGGAAGATGTGGAGGTCACCGATAGTAGGTCAAAATGTCATTCCCATACTTCAGCATAGCTCGAAAAATACCTTCACATGTGCTTTTAATCCAGTAGCATATAATGGAACAAATTACAGAGCCCACATACTGTATAATGATCCTCAGCACTTTTGGTTGTGAATCGCAAACTGAAGCTGCAGCAATGATCCAATAATGTTGTTTCCAGATACTTCCACTGTGCCTGTGTGCACTAGCCTGAGGAAGAGCTGAACGATCTAACTGGATTAAAAGAATCAGCAAAAGATAAAAATCACATCTTGGTTGGAAAAGTATTAGGCACACACAAACCATTCGTGTAGGATATCCATGCAAATATACCATGCACATGTCCACATGATGTACTAGAAACTAAACACACACACAAACACACCACTGAATTATTCAGATGGAGTTTGGGGTTGCCAATGACCCATATATTAGATGTCCCCTGTGATTTCTGGTCATAGCATTAGAGAACACATCAAATGAGTGCATACAGTATTCTCACTATCATAACCTTGGTTACAGTCTGATTGTCTTTGAAAAAATAATGAGATGCATTATAAGAAATTATATTTGAACAATTTATACTTTTTAAAAAATATACCCTAATATATGTGAAGTTTATTTTCCTAAAACAAATTATATTGTCCATTTAGTAATTATACTCAAGATGGATGTTGATGACCAGTCAGTGACCAGCTATCAAAAGTCAGACTTTACACCCAGTCAAGATGGTTGTTTGATAATTCTATGAACTGCTATAATAGTCCAGATTTTGATATATTACTATACAGTGTGCCAGCCAAGGTTTCTTAAAAGCTTACCTCGACAGATATAAAATGATTTAGCCTCAGACTGCTGAGCTGTTCTACATGATCTGCTACATCTGTGTTAAAATGTAAAATGTCTGCAAGTAGAGAGAAATTTAACCTGACAAAGGCAATAAATGAGAGGTCAGGTGCCCATACGCATACATCCATAAGACCCTTATCACTCATACATTCTTAAAAGGTTTTCATTTTTTTCTGGTGAAGTTGATTATGAACAGTCTGGTGAACATATCAGGCGACCTAGTAAGGAATAAAACATGCCCCTGAAAGACAGGGCTTATGACATAAAATTTGGGTGGACATTTTTTATACAAGTTTTCCGGTCAAGGCAGTTATATTTGTACATCTCTCTCAGCTATAGTTACGTTGATTGTTTGACTGACTGATTGAATGTGTTTGATAATGAAAAGTATGTGGCTGCTAACCTGGCTGCAATGACCTTCATGGCCATACTGGGTGGACCACAGCTGTGAAAGCAGGTATTGTAGCAGGCTGCTAAAGCTTGTAAATGATTGAGGATTAAAACACACTAAAACCTACTTCCATTGTGGTTTTCAGAAAGGAGTAGTTCAAATTTTATCCTATCCACCGATGTACAATCAGATGTCATCAGATGGTTAAGATTAGGATTTGGAATGGTGGTAACTGATCCTAGATCTTTGTTTAACAGTATGGGATGCATTTTCTAGCCATCAACCACTTTAATTTTCGTCCCGCGCCCCTTCCCTCTATGCCCCACCTAGATCAAAGAGGACCAAATATAACCTGTCTTTGATAGATGACCTTTAGGGAGTTGTATCTAATGTGTGTGGTCTGTTTTTTCTCTGCAACCATCTTGCCTCCCTCGAATCGAGACATACTCCAAAATCCAAAAGCATCCTACTGTTGTCAAGTGGAGCCCTTATTTTAGAGGGGCTTTATGCACAGCTGGTGATGGACCAATATATAGCTCCCTTATCCCTGCCCGTCGTCTACAGGAGGACAGACATGGGACAGGCCCCTCGCCGGGTCTGGAGAGAGAATGTGACGCTGCGGTTGTGTCTGGTATGCAGAGATCCGTTGGTGGCAGGGACATGGGCAGATATACTTAGGGCTGGTGGCTGGGGCCATTCCAACATGAAACTGTGGAATAGGGGTTCTTGGAAAAATCCAGCTGGTGTGGTGAAGGGTTGGCATCATTGATCTTTTGGATCCTGTAGCTTTTAAATGTAGCTCATCCCCAGACACCTTCTAGGCAGGAAAAAAGCATGGATGGAAGTAATAGAACAATACCTCACTGTCTAAAACATGGGTGGGCAAAGTTCAGTCAATCTGGTTTGTGTTAGGTTAAGTGCAACAGTACATTTAGAGCAAATATACAGTACTGTATTTGGGGTAGAACTACAGCATACTCTAATACATGAAAGTAGATTGAAGGAAAGTAGAAACGTAGGCTTTTTTGTGTTTTAATGACTGCCCGTTTCTGGACTGCAAATCATTTTAAACTAATACATATATTTCTTTTAAAGTGGAGCCTTTTATTAAATGATCAAATCCTATTATTTAGTATAAAATTTGTCCTCTGATCTATAATGTTCAGAAAATTTCCTTCATGATCATCATCAAGTTATAAAAACTCTCACAATAATCCTGCAGGATTATCATATTCCTGCAGTTTATGGGAATTCCTTCAGGGCCAGGCACCATACGCAGTAGCGGAGGCAGAGGGGTGTCCGGGGGGGCACTGGACACCCCTGACATCTGATTGGCCACCCCGGGTGCCACCCCAAAATTTAATTTGCTACTTGAGGTTTGATGCTGATTGACATCTCATTTTACCTGTTGTTGAAATAAGCATTTATTTTGCTGCGTTGCGGCGCATTATTCAAATTAAGGATGGGATATTAT
>JACXGM010020685.1:0-17659 GCA_016801145.1 Umbra pygmaea | reverse complement strand
GTTTGTACTCCAGACTCAGTCCACTGCTTCCGCAGGTCATCCAAGGTCTGGAATCGGTCCTTCTCCACAATCTTCCTCAGGGTCCGGTCACCTCTTGTCGTTGTGCAGCGTTTTTTGCCACACTTTTTCCTTCCCACAGACTTCCCACTGAGGTGCCTTGATACAGCACTCTGGGAACAGCTTATTTGTTCAGAAATTTATTTCTGTGTCTTACCCTCTTGCTTGAGGGTGTCAATGATGGCCTTCTGGACAGCAGTCAGGTCGGCAGTCTTACCCATGATTGCGGTTTTGAGTAATGAAACAGGCTGGGAGTTTTTAAAAGCTTCAGGAATCTTTTGCAGGTGTTTAGAGTTAATTACTTGATTCAGATGATTAGGTTAATAGCTCGTTTAGAGACCCTTTTCATGATATGCTAATTCTTTGAGATAGGAATTTTGGGTTTTCATGAGCTGTATGCCAAAATCATCAGTATTAAAACAATAAATGACCTGAAATATTTCAGTTGGTGTGCAATGAATCTAAAATATATTAAAGTTTAATTTTTGTCATTACATTATGGAAAATAATGAACTTTATCACAATATGCTAATTTCTTGAGAAGGACCTGTATGTAGGAAAATACATTTTGTACATGAATGTACAGTTACTGGCCACTTCAATAGGTACACCTTGTTAGTACCGTGTTGGACTCCCTTTTTCCTTCAGAACTGCCTTATTTGATGTGGCATACAGTGTATTCGGAAAGTATTCACAGCGCTTCACTTTTTCCACATTTTATGTTAAACCCTTATTCTGAAATTGATTAAATTAATTATTTCCTTCAAAAGTCTACAAACAATACTCCATAATGACAATTTGAATGTTTCCACACAATGATTGGAGTCCATCTGTGGTAAATTCAGTTGATACGGACATGATTTGGAAAGGTACACATCTGTCTATCTAAGGTCCCACAGTTAACAGTGCATGTCAGAGCACAAACCAAGCCATGAAGTCCAAGGAATTGTCTGTAGACCTCCAAGACAGGATTGTATCGAGGCACAGATCTGGGGAAGGGTACAGAAAAATATCTGCAGCATTGAAGGTCCCAATGAGCACAGTGGCCACCATCACCCGAAAATAGAAGAAGTTTGGAACCACCAGGACTCTACATAGAGCTGGCCGCCCAGCCAAACTGAGCGAACGGTGGAGAAGGGCTTTAGTCATGGAGATGACCAAGAACCTGCTGGTCACTCTGACAGAGCTCCAGCATTTCTCTCTGGAGAGAGAACCTTCCAGACGAACAACCATCTCTGCAGCACTCTACCAATCAGGCCTGTATGGTAGAGTGTTTAGATGGAAGCCAATCCTCAGTAAACGGCACATGAGAGCTCGCCTGGAGTTTTCCAAAAGGCACCCGAAGGACTCTCAGGCCATGAGAAACAAAATTCTGTAGTCTGATGAAACAAAGATTGAACTCTATGGCCTGAATGGCAAGCATTATGTCTGGACAAATCCTGGCAGAGCTTATCCCCTGGCCAATACCATCCCTACAGTGAAGCATGGTGGAGGCAGCATCATGCTGTGGGCATATTTTTCAACAGCAGGAACTGGGAGATTAGTCAGGATTGAGGGAAAGGTGAATGCAGCAATGTACAGAGACATTCTTGCTAATTTTTTACCTCAGACTGGGGCGAAAGTTCATCTTCCAACAGGACAACAACCCTAAGCACACAGCCAAGATAACAAAGGAGTGACTACAGAACAACTCTGTGAATGTCCTTGAGTGGCCCAGCCAGAGCCCAGACTTGAACCCGATTGAACATATCTGGAGAGATCTGAAAATGGCTGTGCACTGACGCTCCGTATCCAACCTGATGGAGCTTGAGAGGTCCTGCAAAGAAGAATGGGAGAAACTGCACAAAAATACTGTAGGTGTGCCAAGCTTGTAGCCTCATACTCAATAAGACTTGAGGCTGTTATTGCTGCTAAAGGGGCTTCAACAAAGTATTGAGCAGAGGCTGTGAATACTTATGTACATGTGCTGTTGTCGTTTTGATTTTTAATAAATTTGCTAAGATTTCAAACACAGTTTTTTCACATTGCCAGTATGAGATATTGTTTGTAGAATTTTGAGGGAAATTAACTTAATCCACTTCGGGAAAGTGTGTAATATAACAAAATGTGGAAAAAGTGAAGCAGTGTGAATACTGTAGACTCAACAAGGTTGTGGAAACATTCCTCAGAGATTTTGGTCCATATTGACATTATTGCAACACACAGTTGCTGCAGATTTATTGGCTACACATCTATTATGTGAACACTCCGTTCCACCACATCCCAAATGTGCTCGATTGGATTGGGATCTGGTGACTGTAGAGGCCATTTGAGTACAGTGAACTCATTGGCATATTCAGAAAAACAGTTTGAGATGATGTGAGCTTTGTTACATGGCATGGTATCCTGCTGGAAGTAGACATTAGAAGATGGGTAGACTGTGTTCATAAAGGGATGGATATGGTCAGCAACAATACTCAGGTAGGCTGTAATAATAATAATAATAATAATAATACATGCAGATGCGTCATGCCCATTGAACTTGAGCACGCGCCCCCTCAGATTTATGAGCCATGTGGATTTTCATTTTAATATCTGTATTTGTGGGCACATGTTTCCGTGTGTTGTGCACACTGTGCCCCCTTAAAAAAATAGGAGCATGCTACTTATAAATAGAATACATGCTACTTATATAGCACTTTTCAAGGACCCAAATACGCTTTACAAAAACTAGCAAAAAAAGGAACAAAGAAAAACAAAAAGACAACAGCACAGGGGAAAGGAGGCAGGGGCTATGAGAAGGCCTGTTTAAACAGAAAAGGCTTAAGGCGGTGGAGGAAGATGTTAACAGAGTCAGAGTCACAGATGGATTGAGGCAGGGAGTTCCAGAGCCTGGAAGCAACCCTGGAGAACGCTCTGTCACCAAAGCTCTGTAGCTTGGACCTTGGGATGATGAGGTGGCCTGGCAAACCAGAGCAAAGTGAGTGTGTGTGGTGAGAGGGAAGGTCTGAGAGGTAGGGGGAGCAACGTGGTGGAGGGCTTTATAAGTCAGAAGGAGTATTTTGTACTAAATGCGGTGTGAGAGTTGATGCTGGGCAAAAGAGTTACAATAGTCGAGATGGAACCAGATTAAAGCATGAATCATTGTTTCGGCTGCAGGGGGAGAAGAGAGGATTTGAGTATGGCAATGTTGTGAGGATGAAAAATTAGGATTTCACAGTATGTTTAATGTGTTGCTCAAAACAGAAGGATGACCCCTAGGTTGCGAGCATAGGGAGTAAGAGAAAACAACTGGGTCATTAATGGTGAGATCGAAAGTGCCAGTTTTATTAAGGGTGGATTTAGTGCCTATGAGGAGTTCTGTTTTGTTACTGTTGAGGAAGTTGTGGTACATCCATTGTTTTTGTTGAAGAGAGACAGGTTTCAATATGGGACAGATGTGGTTTGGTGAGAGATTTGATGCTGAGGTAGATCTGAGTGTCGTCGGTGTAACAATGAAAGTCAAGGTTGAAAAGGTGGAGGATCTGACCAAGGGGGAGGATGTTGATGATGAAGAGTAGGGGACCAAGAACAGAGCCCTGGGGGACCCCCTTGGTGATTGCAGTTATTTACAATTTGTAGTCCTTGAGTGAGATGTAATGGTTGAGGTTGGTGAGATAAGCTTCCAGCCAGGAGAGTGCAGTTCCCTTAACATCCAGACCCCCGAGCCTGGTGAGAAGGATCCGGGGGCTCACTGTCTCAAAGGCGGCACTCAGATCAAGGAGAATCTGGATGTTGAGGGCACCAGCGTCAGCAGAAACAAGGAGGTCATTCATAACGTTGAGGAGTGCAGTCTCTGTACTGTGACGTGAACGGAAGCCAGACTGAAGTGGCTTAGACAGGTCATTCTTGAGGAGGTGGGTTTGAAGTTGAGGCAACAAACCTTTCCAGGGTTTTGGCAAGGAATGGAAGGTTGGAAATGGGGCAAAAGTTATTAAGGATGGGATATCCAATACAGGCTTCTTTAAAATGGGAGTGACAGCAGCAGTTTGGTAGATTAAGGGGACAGTGCCATGGGTGAAGGAGAGGTTGACAATGTGTGTGATGTAGGGACAAAGTGCAGGCAGGCAGGCTTTAATGAGAGCTGCAGGAATAGGATCCAGGGAACATGAAGACATTTTAGACGATAGTATATGTTTGGAGAGTAAAGCAGAGTCAATAAGGGTGAATGTATGGAGGTGTGTATGAAGGACAACCAGTGAACAAAGTAAGTAAGTATGAAGGACAACCAGTGAACAGAGTGAGTAAGTATGAAGGACAACCAGTGAACAAAGTAAGTAAGTATGAAGGACAACCAGTGAACAGAGTAAGTAAGTATGAAGGACAACCAGTGAACAGAGTAAGTAAGTATGAAGGACAACCAGTGAACAGAGTAAGTAAGTTGGCAGGTGTGGTGGAAGAGGGAGACTGGTCAGGCAGAGATGCATTGATTTTTGTGATTTTGTTTTTTTAAGAAATTAAGGAAGGCGTTGGCAGGCATAGTGTGTGAGCTCGAGGAGTCATTCCAGGGCTGAAGTTCTTTGTTGACCTTTGAGAACAGGGTGTGTGACTTCATGTTAGAGCTATTGATGATGTTGGAGATGTAGGAGGACCTGGCAGCACTGAGAGTATCTCTATAGGTGGAGATGTAATGTTTGTAGGCTTCAGCGTGGATGGTGAGCCCAATGATCTAGCTAGGGGTTCGAGGTGGCGGCCAACCGGCTTCAGAGAACGGAGCGCAGGTATAAACCAGGGTGCTGAGGATGTGAATGAAACATGCTTAGCTCTGAGTGGTGCCAGGGTGTTTAGGGAGGTAGATAAAGCACTGTTAAACTGGTCAGCCAGATCTTCAGGGGTGTTGGGGGCGTTCCAGGAGACGTGCACAGCAGATGGCATCAGGGAGCTGGAGGGGGTCGACAGAGTTTATATTTTGGAAAGAGATGAGATGCTTGTCAGTGTTGTGGTGAATGTTGGAAGAAAAAGACAATTTTAGAATTGTGTGGTCAGTCAGTGGGTACACAGAAGGGGAAATGTTGGAGATGTTGAGGCCAACAGAGCAAACTAGGCCAAGTGTGTGACCCTTAATGTGGGTGGGGAAATGGACATGCTGGATGACATTAAAACAGTCCAGAACAGCAATGAAATCAGAGGTAAGTTTGGAGTTTGGTGAGTCAATATGAATGTTCATATCACCAAGTAGGAGTAGGCGAGGTGAGAGTGATACAGCGATTGTAAGTAGCTAAGCTAGATCAGAGACAAATGTTTCATTATTTCATTGGAGGGCAAAATACGAGAATAGCGGTTAGGGAGCATGATGATTTATAAGCATTGTATTAAAATGAGGAGAATGAGGGGAATGACAGTGCGGTTATTTTGTTTATGGATTTGTACAAGACAGCAAGGCCACAACGACGACTAGTGAAACGGAGGTGGCACAGGTAACTATAACCAGGGGAAGTGGCTACACTGAGTGAGACAAAATCATCAGTCTGTTGCCAGGTTTCGGTTAGAAAGAGAAATTTGTTTTCCAATATTAGCTCACGGAGCAGAGGAGCTTTATTGTTATTAGAACAGGTGTTAAGACTGGTAGTTCGACAGGGTGGGTTAGGGACCTGGAGGTAGATATATTTGTAAATCGCAGGGGGAGAAGAATACAAAGGTTTACAGTTCGATATGGTGGGTATCTAGGAGGACAGGAGTGAGACCAGAGAGAGATGATGTTGCTACCAGTGTTAGGGTTGACAGACCAATTGCGACATGAGCCCCGATGTAGGTAGAGGCATCTACGTAGAATGCCAGATGAGCGGGCATGCAGAGGAGCATTAATTGTTATTCATAGATCGTAGCTTGGAGAGAGAGTAGTATATTGTAGAGGGATGCAAGTTGGGTGTGAACCATAGTAATCCAGGGCACAATGTCAACAACAGAAGTAGAGGGAAGTTAAAGGAGAATTCCGGGCGATTTCAAAATGTAGCTCTGTTGTTTGCATATCAGAAGTGCTGTCCGTAGCGTTAACATATATATAATAGACAACCATTACGCATTTACGGGGCAAGTTAAAAAGCACGCCTTGAGCCACTTAACATGTTCAAAATGTCATTACTAGTCCATATCCATTTGCACTGATTCCTAATAATAAACACAGCGAGTTTGAACAAATAAGTTTGTGTACATACCTTAGTTTATTTCCCATTTTCCAGTGAAGTCCACACTAGTCGATTGTCGAAGTCATACAATTCAATATTCCAAAACTTATTTTTTCCCCCAAAAAAACTATTTGCGGTGGTTATGTCCAAATAATTTAGCAAGTCGGCCAGGTAACCTGACACCGTTTCCTCAACAGTGTTGCTTAGTTACCTCTGCACATGTGCGATAACCCTTGAACTCTTGGGAGCTGTGAATGCAAGTGCCAGTTTACACCCGATCAAAGTATTTTATGGATATAACCACGGCGAATTGTTTTTTTTGCGGAAAAAATACGTTTCGGAATATTGAATTGTATGACTTCGACAATCGACTAGTGTGGACTTCACTGGAAAATGGGAAATAAACTAAGGTATGTACATGAACTTATTTGTTCAAACTCGCTGTGTTTATTATAAGGAATCAGTGCAAATGGATATGGACTAGTAATTACATTTTTTACATGTTTAGTGGCTCAAAGCACGCTTTTTAACTTGCCCCGTAAATGCGTAATGGTTGTCTATTGGCAGAAAAGGGTAAACACGGTTTTGGCACTACAGATTGTTTGAGTTATTAACGCTACGGACAGCACTTCTGATATGCAAACAACAGAGCTACGTTTTGAAATCGCCCGGAATTCTCCTTTAATTTGCTGGTACATGACAATTATTTTATCCAGTTGAACTGACGAGTACAGTTACACAGAAACACTAGCAGTGTCTGCCCCAGATCAGACCAACCCAGACAACCTAACCAGCACTAGAGCCTAGCTGTTAAAAACATGGCAGAAGCACAACCCTCGCCAGCAGATTATAAAGATAGAGTGGAAACATACTCAGTGTGAATTGTCAGCTGGGGCCCAGGCCATGGCAAACGGTTGGAGACAGAGTTGCCAGAATGCAAGCCAAGGAAAGAAACAATATCTGTGGAGACTGTACAACTATCCAGTTTGCAGGTGATGGACTTGAGGTAGCTGGGAGTTTAAATTTGTTGCAGGACTGAAATCCAGTGTAATACTCCAAAAGAAGTTGCAGAAAGGTCCAACAAATATATGTTTCCAGTACAATAAAATTTGGAGTCCAGTGAATAGTATAATAATCCAGGTGAAAGTAATCCAGCAACGCTGTTCAGCCACACACATCAACAGACTAGCTGAAAAGCAAGCTTTGCTATCCCAGTGTTAGTTTTAGCTTTCCTAGGGTATTATCCAACTTTGTATATTCCATTCAGATGCTTGGTATAGTTGTATGCGAATGTTTAGACACCCCTGACAATTTCCCAGATTTTCATTTATAAATAATTGGGTGTTTGGATCAGCAAATTCATTTTGATCTATCAAATAACTGGGACACAGTAATATTTCAGTAGTGAAATGGATTTGTGAATTGGATGAACAGAAAATGTGCAATAAGCATCAAAACAAAATTAGACAGGTGTATAAATTTAGGCACCCCAACAGAAATATCACATATGTGCATAGGCTTCTTCCGCATCACTCTCCCGTACAGCTTCTCCTTGTGCAAAGTGTGCTGAATTGTTGAATGATGCACAGTGACACCATCTGCAGCAAGATGATGTTGTAGGTCTTTGGAGGTGGTCTGTCGGCTGTTTTTGGCCGTTCTCACCATCCTTTGCCTTTGCCTCGCCAATATTTTACTTGGCCTGCCACTTCTGGCCTTAACAAGAACTGTTCCTGTGTTCTTCCATTTTTTCACTATGTTACTCACAGTGGACACTGACAGCTTAAATCTCTGTGATAGCTTTTTGTAGCCTTCCCCTAAACATTAATGTTGAACAATCTTTGTTTTCAAGTCATTTGAGAGTTGTTTTGAGTTGCCACCCTTCAGAGGAGATTCAAAGAGATCCACAACTTGCAATTGGCCACCTTAAATACCTTTTCTCATGATTGCATGCACCTGTCTATGAAGTTCAAGGATTAATGAGCTCACCAAATCAATTGTGTGTTCCAATTAATCAGTGCTAGGTAGTTACAGGTATTCAAATCAACAAAATGACAAGGGTGCCCAAATATATGCACCTGTCTAATTTCATTTTGATGCATATTGCACATGTTCTGTTAATCCAATGAACCTCATTTCACTACTGAAATCTTACTGTGTCCTTCAGTTATTTGATAAATCAAAATTAAAATGCTGATTGAAACACTCAATTTTGTATAAATGAAAATCTTGGAAATCTATATATACCTGTTCTTTTACATCTGTTTTGTGGATTGGAATCCCTCAAACTCAATCCTGTATTTTTGCCAAAATGTATGCACAACTATGTACCAGTTCATACCTCCTGAGTTGCAGTGTGTTAAAAAACTGAACAGACTAGCAAATGGGAGAAAAGTTGGCTAAGGGAAACAAATAATAAACCATATGAAATTTAAATGTAAAACATATGAATATTTATAACTACAGTATAGAGTATATTCACATGACAATGATGTGAATCCTATGTTTCACAGTCACCAGAACTCCCAATTGAACACGTACGGGAGATTTTTTACCAAAATGTTAGACAGCACTCTCCACCACCATCATAAAATCACCAAATGAGTGAATATCTTCTGGAAGAATGGAGTTCTTAGAATCCGTGCCAAGGTACATTAAAACTTTTCAGGTAGCCAGTGGTGGCCTAAAAATATACTGAGTCACTTTATAATAATAATAATAATAATACATGATACTTATATTGTGCTTTTCAAGAACCCAAGGAAGCTTCTCAAAACTAGCAAAACAAATAACAACGAAAAACAAACAAAAGAAAAAGACATCAACTCAAGGAGTAGGAGCTGGGGGCTATGGGAAGGCTTGTATAATAGAAAAGGCTTAAGGCGGTGGAGGACGATGTTAACAGAGGCAGTGTCACAGATGGATTGAGGCAGGGAGTTCCAGAGCCTGGGAGCAACCCTGGAGAATGCTCTGTCACCAAAGCTCTGAAGCTTGGACCTTGTGATGATGAGGTGGCCTGTTGTACCAGATCGTTTTTATCTTTCATTTGTCACCTGTCTCTGTGTGTGAATAAATATATATTTTAAACATTTTAAGAGTGGATGGCTTTAAAGAGAGTTGGTTGGACTATATTTCAATAAAAATAATTTGTTCTGTCTGTAGTAACTGCAAATGTATGCAGCCAAATAAAGATTATTTGAATTCAACCAGTGATGTTTCTCTTTCATTATCAGCAACATAGCTAACACAAAATGGCAGACTAAACCATGTTAGCTCTCCCATTCAAGATTTGTGTTAACATTCCAACAGGTTGATGAAACTATAAAAGTCAAGTATGTCTCTATTCATTTGTGATTAGTGAAGAAGGGGAGTATTCACGGGATGCTTGTAACTCAATTCCGCCTTGGATTGTAATTTTTTAATTGGAGTGATTATTTAGCAATGGGAAACCATTGCACCTGTTCTTTCAGAAGGGTGAATCTGTCACGCTATTGTTCATGTTGTTATTTAATTGATAAGCTATTTTAAACACATTGAATTTGCTTCTCAATATCAAATTAGACAATCAATAATCATATGTAAACCTGACGAAGAGTAAATCTTAAGAAGATGTGTTTTTAATCGTCTTTTAGGTATAGCCTGCAATTATGCATTTAGTATTTAAACTTTGACATGCAAAGAGTTTTGAAACACATAAAAAGGTGAGCCCTTTATGTGTTTATCCTATTAAAAAATGTATATATCACATCTTATCTCTACAGCACCTATACCAAGACAAATGAGTAATACATCACAAATGTAGGCACTGGCCAACAGATTACTCTATCATTTCACAATAACAACAGAATATGTGTCTGTTTTTGTTCGTGTGTGTTGGTGGGACAATGGCGGGTCGGCGGGGGTTACAAAAGGCCAACGAATATTGCAGCAGCTACCGGTACAGACCACGCGAGGAAACATTGGCACGCGAGGCGGAGAATAATCATGAGCTAATCGGATTCCCAGGTTTGATAATGGAGGGCGGGATAAATCTGAAGAATTCCAGGCAAATTTGTGCGAATGAAAAAGGATTCCCCCTGACATAATGGCACGGTGCGAGCCAGCATCTAATGAGTTGTAATTTGTCTGAGAGCCTCTTTTTCTATCCCCCGCTCTCTCTCCACTTCCCTCCCTCCATCCACTCAAGGCTCAGGTTCACCGCAGAGAATACCCATTATTCCTCCGGCTCTCTCGTTCTCCCCATCTCATGCTCTCATCGGCTCCTTCACTCTTTCCTTGAGTAGGGGGAGGAGGGTTGTGGTGCACGTGCGTTTCTTAAGTTTGCGGCTGTGTTGTAACGTGAGACATGCGGGCAGCTGAAGAGATCAGGATTTGTGGCAAAGCTTGCATGTGATGTGGTGGTCTGAGCGAAGATCGGAGGTCATTGTGCCACTGTGCTAATTCAGCTACTGTCCTTTGTACTCTGACACAATGTGCCGGGTGTCAGATGGCTCAGTGGTTAGGGTGTCAGATTTGTAGTCATATGGTTGCCGGTTTGATTCCCGACTGTGACAAATGTCGTTGTGTTTGGGCAAGACACTTAAGCCTAAGTTGCTCCAGGTGGATGTCCTTGTACATACTGTAAATCTAGATAAGAGCATCAGCTAAATTCCAAAATCTATATGTAAAATGTGAGCAATCCATGCCCCACTAGTTGCCTTAGAATCAAAGAACCAGTTGGATACTTTCCACTTTGTGGATGGAACAAACTCCCCTGCCACTTCTCTCCTCCCAACACAACAACTGGCACGGTCCCCGGTATTCTTGACAACTTCCATACATTATTGCAGATTTTCAGATTTCATCTGCATTCATGAGGCGCGGCCAAGGCCGAGAGGAGCTACGGTCGGCCTGCCGTCGGTGGAGGAAAAAGAGGCCCCCTCGGTAGCGTTGCAGCTCTGCTCTGCCACCGGCTGCCTGGCTCAGCCGCCCTAGAGACCCCGGCTAATTGAATTGCGTCCCCTGATTAGATTATCCTTGCGGCAGCTTGCTGCCAATCTGAAGTATGGGTGCCTCCTATCCTACTTAACCCTTCTGCCCCCCACCCGCTGCCGCTGCTCTGCCGCTGCAGGCGCATACACAGCAGCAAAGGCAGAGTGCCCAATATATTCAGGGGCCATCAAAGTTGGCCAGTTTTGTTATTTTTCTTTTGCATTGTCTTTCCCTGTAAAAGCAGCCATCTTTCACCGCCTGGTCCCCCCCCCATTTGTTTCCCTCCCCTCCCTCCTTGCCAAACAGCTACTCCCGGCACACAGGAATCAAATTACTCTAAGTTCTTTTTTTCAGTTCCCCTTTTTTGGATTGTTAAAGTATTGCTTGTTGTAGTATTTTGAGGGAATTTGCTCGGTTATGAGATGTGGTACTATATTGCCACGTGTCAAATGTGGTTGTTAACATAATGCACAACATCCATAAAGTATACATTAAATATGTTTACCACCAGTCCCAACTTACCAGTATTTTACTTTTTATATGCAAATCTTTAGGGTATAACATAGTAGCCACACATTTCTATTGGAGATAACGTAGCTTTCAATATTATTGAACCCCTGCCCCCCTTAGACTTTTTTACATTTCATTGTGTTACAACATGAAATCAAAATGGATTTAATTATGAGTTTTATGCCACTGATAAACACAAAAGTCAGAATTATAAATTATAAATACAAAACTAATAAAAAAATAATTGATTGCATAAATATTCACCTTTTTTTGTCAATATTTGGTAGAGGCACCTATGATTACAGCCACAAGTCCTTTTTGGAAATAGCTCTACCAGCTTTGCACATCTGCACACAACATTTTTTGCAAAATTGTTTGCAAAATGTCAAACGCTCCATTTGGTCAAAAGGTACTCCTACCAGCGGTGTTGCACAAGATTCTGGGCCCTATGCATAGGCAGTCCTGATGGGCCCCCATGCTCCTCAACCCCAATATATTCCAGACTTTTCAAGGGCCCTCTCTCCCCTTTGGGCCCTGGTAATCAGTACTGGTTTTACCCCCACTCTGACGCCCCTGCTCTTACCACATATCTTCAATTGAAATGAGGCTCTGTCGTTGCCTGGACCACTCCAAAACCTTAACCTTTTGTTTTTATGCACTAATTTTCATGCTGGAAGATTAATCCTCTCCCAAGACCTAGTTCTCTTCCAGACCTCAACTGGCTTTCTTCTTTTTACTTTTGTGCATTCATTTTGCCCTCAATCAATTAATCAATCAAATCAATCAAATTTATTTTATAAAGTCCTTTTTACAGCAGTTTTCACAAAGTGCTTTTACAGACACCCAGCCTAGAATGCCAAAGAGCAAACAACAATGCAAATAAGGCACAGAGGCTAAGAAAAACTCCCCAGTAATTTGATTACCAGGAAGAAACCTAGAGAGGATCCAGACTCAGTGGGGTGGCCATTCCTCTTCTGGCTGTACCGGGTGTAATGTTCAAGAGTGCATGTCCAACTAAACCAAGTAGTCCAGTAAAGGTACTGTGAGTAGTCTTGGGGCCTGATCCACCAGGTATACTGGAACAAGGACAGCCAAGTGGGCTGTGGTCGGTGACAGTGGCTTTGGACAAGATTGTCATCAAGCTGGGTGATTCTGCATTGTGTTCCAAGGACTCTGGTCATCCTAGGTCATATTCCTAGGATTCAACAGGACACCAGAGAGATTAGATGGGGCATTCCATAAATTAACCATACCTCAGCATAGACTGCAGATTGAAAATCGTCCTCCAACAAAGCAAATGAAGCCTGTACTATAGTAAACTAGGCCCCATCCCGAGGGGTTGTAGAGGCATAATAGCTGCCAGGCATTCATTATTTCAAAAATATTATTTAAGTTTAAGATTAATCTGACAGGCAAACCTAATAGGGAGTTACCACACAGGCCTCCTGTCTAATTTCACTTGCCTGCCAGCCCTAAGGCATGTTTTTTATGGAAAGAGTATAATTAGAGTATAGTAAGTAAGTTTTAAGTTATAATCTGACAGGCAAGCTCTATTTTCATCACCCTTCAAGACCCTGGTGCAGAGAAGTATCCACACACCCTGATGCTGCTACCACAATGCAACATGGTAGGGATGGTGTTTCCAGGATGATATTTGCTGTGATGCTTGCACCAAACATAGTACTTAGTGTGGAAGCCAATCATTTCTATTTTTCACCATACAGCTCTGGAAAAAAATAAGAGACCACTGAAAATCTTTATTAAATCAACCCCATTGAAAACCTCTGGAATGTGATGGATGGTCACAAGCCATCAAACAAAGCAGAGCTGCTTGAATGTTTGCACCAGCAGTGGAATAATTCACTTATTATTATTCCTCCAAATATTGATTTCTGAACTATTCCTAACACATTAGTAACAATAAAATTTTACAAGGGTCTGCGTGTTGTAATGGACTAAGCTACTGCATTGCAGGACAGTCTACATCATGAAAGTCAGTGGTTCAGGCCGGCCTATGGGTTCTCCGGCTTTCTCTTGACCTCCAGCACGACGCAGCGCAAATTGGCATAGCCCTGCGCAAGATTTGAGATAGAAAAGCTGAATCATCTACCTTGCCATATCGCACTCCAGTGACTCTTTGAGTGCAGATCAGGTGCCTGTAAATTCAATTACGGACGTAGTTGGTGAGCATAGTCATCCTGTGCATGATCTGACTAAAGATTTTTGTGTTGGTGGAGCAATGTGAAAGGATCGGCCGGCTTGGCATCATGGGGTTGGATGAACCATGTGAGCACCCCTCATCATCCTGCATCTGTAAAAGGAGCTGCGGACAAGGTAGGGTCAGGGGGAGTTGGGAGGGTGGAAAAATGAGGAAATATATAAATATGTAAACGTTGACTACCAGGTATTTCAAGCCACAGTGGCTAAGCTGAAAGGAAATTCTGTCTGTTGGAGCTGAATAACTACTGGATTGACTAGGAAGCATTCACTCTTTTGGTGATTAAGCTTGTAACTGGAGCAGGAGTCAAAAATTTCCAGAATGGAAAGTATAGAGGGTATAAAGGGTGCAAATCATCTCTATATAATGACCACCTACAGTATGTTCAACTCCCTTCAGTGATACACCCTAGAAAAGGGAGGATGCCTACAAATTAGGGCTGTCCCCGACTAAATATTTCTGGGGACACTGGGTTTGGTGCGTAGCACACCATTTCATTCGCTCCGTTCCCTCCCCAATTAAGATCCACTGATCGCGGCTGTCACACAGCCATACGGCTGGTTGACAAAAAAAAATCTTAGTCCACAAAGAATATATCGACCAAACAATCGACCAGTCGACTGAATATGGTCAGCCCTACTACAAATCTACTGAAAGAGTCTCAATAGCGATGGCAAACATTAAAGGGCTCAGTGGGAAACCCAGCCTAGTCCCATGTCCCAGGGCAAAATCATCAGAATGAGTGTCATTGGTATAGGCACGTTCCCAAGGAGAGGTGTACAAGAGAAGGAAAAATAGAACAAAGATAAGAGAAGGAATCTAAAGAATCCAATACTCAAGCCCTCTGATGTCAACTAAAGGCTTTTATCATTTAATTTCCAAGACAATCGAGCATTTAATCTCCAATCAACTCTCCTGTTATTCCTCTCAAATGATCTCCTCCACCCTAACCAGTCTGGCTTCAAGACAGGCCACTTGACTTAGACTGTTCTACTCCATGTAACATAAGCTCTTTGCAAGGCCAAAGCTCTCTCTCTCTCCTCTGTTCTCATTCTTCTATATCTGTCTGCAGCCTTTGACACTGTGAACCATCACATCCTACTTTCCACCCTCTCTGATCTTGGCATCTCCATTTCTGCAAACTCTTGGATTGCATCCTACTGGGTAGGGTGATACTACTAGGTGACATGGAGAGGATTGTTGTCTTCTGCATGGTCATTTACAACTGATGTCCCCAAAGGCTCTGTTCTAGGCTCTCTTCTCTATATACACCAAGCCACTGACTATGTCATAACCTCACATTGTCTCTCCTATCAATGCTATGCAGCTGATACTAGACTATTTGTCTCCTTCTGACACCCAAGTCAAAACACACTCTTTGCCTGCCTGGCTGACATGTATGCTTGGATGTCAGCCCACCACTTCAAGCTCAACACTGACAAGACTGAGCTGCTGTTCTTCTGTGGGAAGGCCTATCCAATCCAGGACATGTCCGTCACCCTTGGACAATCACTTAATTCTCTGCAAACAGCATGGCTGTGACTTGTTCCTCCAGGTTCAGTCAAGCCTTAACACACGATAGACTGTGCGTTGCCAGGGAATAACAACTCAAGAGGCCTGTTTTTATTACCACTCAAGATCCCTGTTTAGTTGTTGCCATAGATTGTATAATTACTGGATATAACCATGTGTGACATCACCCATTGATTTGTTAAGAACTGATTTGGGTCATTGAATTTGCGGTTATGGTCGCAGACATCTTGATTGCGGATGTGACGAGAGGGAGGAGTAATCTAGCTAGCTAACTGATATTAATTGGGATGCTAACAAAAAACAGTACTAAAACAAAATGTAAAACAAAATGTAACGTTACTTACCGGAAAAAGTGAACAGCCAACTTCTTTGAGATTCTTGTCGTACAGCCAAACGTCATAGCCACGTCCTAAACGCCACGTTGCTTTATCGCTGATTTTAAAATCAACGAGACCATAATTAAAAAAATTAACATCATGATAAATTGCAGAAGGCTTAAATCTAGCGATTGAGATCATATACTCATTATGAAAATGATTATTACACCTCTCATTCTCATAGACTATTACAAAAACCAAGCTCTTTTGCAACCAGACGTATCGCCCCCAGCTGGAATTCAGATAGAGTGCAGGTTTAAGGCACTTCCTTGTTTGTGTCAATTTGCCAAACTGGATGCTCACCCTGTGGTTGGTGCACACATAAAATGATTGTGGGATGTAGGACTATTACAAAAAACAACTATACAGGAGGAAGAAAAACTTACCTAGCTAGTAGCATTAGTTGATGACTTTACAAGATCTCAGGTGAGTAAATGCCATGCATTCCTCAGGTCTGTGTTGCAAACAACACCCAATGTCTCGAGAGGCATCCAGCTGCAGCCCCGCAGACTCACCTCTGGCTGGACAGCTCTGGCTGGACACCCCTGGATGGGTAGCATACGTCATTTCCGTTTTTTGCAGACATTATTTCCGTAGCGTTATTCACTTTTCAGCATGCTTTTCAGACCCGAAATCGGAAATGCTTTGCAGATGTCAGCGGTAAGAAAAAATATTAAACTGGCGGCGATTGATAGGTCATGTCAGAATTCAAATGCACACACATTTTCAATTCGTCCTAATAGCTAGTTAATTTAAAACGTTTTGTTTTAATAATAATTAATAACGATATTTGTTTGAGTGATCTGATCTACTCCAAAATGTTACTTTGTCTATGCACACGAGAGTTAACTAGACAATTCGATGAATATGTTTTGGTTTTTGGTGAAGTACTTTTCCATATGCACGTGTAAATGCCTGATGGTTAATATGCTAAAAGACTTAGGCCTAGTTTAGTGTATTTTGTTTTGGCGAATGTAAACATATATAGATGAATGCAAACCATTTTTAGTTTTTTTCTGTATTGGCCTTGAATCAACACTTACACGGATATACAGTTAAATATTAACATGCTTATTCTTATCATTCTACATCTGTTCTTGCTTTAGGTGTGGTGAATGTCAACAAGATGTCCCGGGCTGTAAGGGACATGTGTGTCCATTTCGAAATTGTACCCTGCAGAAGGTTCAATTGTCTATTTAAAGACTGTGTGGGGTACTGTAGGAACGGAAAGCAGATTTTTACAGACCCTGTATATGTGTGGAAGGTGTCTACAGTGCAGTAATGTTATTTAAGATTATGTGGGTGTTCTAATAAATATTGCAAAACCATGAAGAGTTCATTTGTCATGGATTGTTTGCTGGAAAGCTACCAGTGTCCCGTGTCACTGCAGAGAGGACGTGTAAGCTATGTTGCCTACCGCAACGAGAGTAGGATAGCGCAGTTAGCTCCTTACTTGTATTCACATTCCACTCACACATGGTGGTACCCTGCATTAAACCATTGATGATATAATCCTGTGTAACCACTCACACATGGTGGTACCCTGCATTAAACCATTGAGGATATATTCCTGTGTAACCACTCACACATGGTGGTACCCTGCATTAAACCATTGTTCATATATTCCTGTGTAACCACTCACATATGGTGGTACCCACGCCCGCCGATAGGGGGGGACAAACGGGTCTGCTGTCCCGGGCCCAGGATGGGGAGGGGGGCCCAAAACTGGGCCTTCATTAAATTATGGATTAATATTAAAATACATTTTAAATAGGCCTATTTGTGGAATAAAATATGTAATATTTGGGTTACATAAAAGCTTTTTATTTGTTTTATTCCTAATTGTCGTCGAA
>JACXGM010020684.1:0-17662 GCA_016801145.1 Umbra pygmaea | reverse complement strand
TAACGCATGAAAAGTGATTCCAGCCTCCCTCGTATTTTTTGTCCTTTTCGTGGAGCAGGTTGCTGCTGCACAATGTGTCACCATGACTGTTGTTGGCTTTATAGAATATGTATAAATTAACGGTCCCTAGGTAAAATGGCGGACCTATTGCGACGTCAGACAGAACTAGGAGTCCAATCTCGTGGTATATATCTATGGTGGCGGCGGTGTATGTACCATAACGTTGGATGCGATGTGACAACCACTCCCACAGAAGGATTAGAGGAAGATTTCCGGTCTTTATGATAATAGCATTGTAGCTACTAAAATGTCGAATATGCAACCTTTAAGTGTTTTTCTGAGCGAGCGATTTACAGCGGTCGCTGTAGAGATACACGCCGTAGTTCAGAAAACAATAGCCGAGTATCAGGCAGAGGTTTTCCGTTCAAAAGAGGAGATTCGGAGACTACGGATGCTGCTCCAATTACAAAGAGCTGGTAAGTAAACGCCGTTTACAAATAAGCCAGCTAGCTGAAACAGTAACATAGCGAATACAGTGGTAAGGGCTTTTTGAGCTATAGAAAACGTCGATTATGTTTACGAATCTAACAGGAGTTTGAATCAAATCGCACTACATTTAGTAAAGGCAACGCTGTAGTACTATACTGTACCTACTACTAGCAGCCATCCAATGAACAACCGGTGTTACGGTTCAACTGGTTTTCAGATCAACTGGTGACCTTCCAAAAGCGACGTAGCCGTGGCATGAGAAACCCTGGCCAGGAATAAGACATGTACGAGACACACAATTAATGTGTTGTAATTAAGTGTATTTAAACAGTCTGAGGTGTTTGTTGACGCCGCAGTTCGATCGCAGGGTGAAGACCGCTTTTAGCTAAACAGAGTGCAATGCGCCCAGATTAACTTGTGGTACAACGTCTGTACCTACCGTCGGTCATAGGCTATGCTCATTTCATTTAGACCTACAAAGATCTAATCCTTAACATGGGCAACACAATAGTTGTGGTGTAAAGAACAAAATCAAAGTTTCCACACGTCACCATGGTGCACGAATTCTAGTTCAATATGCAATGCAAGCTCTAGATCGTGTAACAATATGAAATACATTGACCCAATACTACATATTGTACGTTTAAAATAATATATCTCAAGTAGTAGATTGATCCATTACTTGATCCATTCTTTATTTAAATTCAAAATTGTCCATGTATCTCTTAGCCATTATGGCTAAGAGATACATGGACAGTTTTGAATTTAAAGAATGGATCAGTAATGGCTAAGAGATACATGGACAGTTTTGAATTTAAATAAAGAATGGATCAAGTAAAAACAAGATCTGTAAAGGCTTTACAGGATGGATCAGCTTTAGTATTTTGCATAGCTATTATCTTCATTATGACAGGCATAATTTCCAATCCCCGTTATTTACATACAGACAGACAGACAGACAGACAGACAGGCATGCAGACAGGCATGCAGACAGACAGACAGACAGACAGACAGACGAAATAATGCCTGTGTCATAACGAAGATAATAGCTATGCGAAATACTAAAGCTGATCCATCCCCCTAAAAAAAAAATACAGGACAGATCTGTTTGGATAACCCTTTGACCTTCCATCTGCCCAGACCCTCAGATACTCACCCTGCCTGCTGTGGATATTCGCCCTGCGCTGTCGGAGCAAGAGCAAAGTCTGGACCAGAAGGACCTCAAGACCCCACAGATCAAACTGAAACAAGAGCCCAGTCAGTCAACCAGTCAGGACCATGAGGAGCTTGGAGATCTGCAGTCTGACATCAAAGAGTTTGTCATGTTCAGTCCTCTTTTGGAGAAAAGTGACCACAATCAGGACGATGCTGCTTTACACGGTTACCAAGGTTACCAAGCCCCAGTGGAAGAAAACAGAGAGATACATTTTCTACCCAGGGACTCGTATGAACATATTAACACAGAGTCGGATGGAGAGGACTACGGAGAGTCGGAACCAACAACCAGCAACTACTGTTTCGCCACTCAGGATTTCAGCTGTGAAGGGATGGAGAATGGTGCCCTGCAGAAGAGGAAGCGGGTAGGGAAATCAACAGTGTTCTCCAAGCAAGATCACCCCAATCCTAGTTGTAAGGTGTGTGGGGAGTCTTTTAATAAAACTAGTTCTTTAATGAACCATGTGCAAAAGCATATAGGGGAGGAAGCACACGTTTGCGGTGTGTGCGGAGAAAGACTTGAGCCCACAGAAAGTATGATCGATCACCTTGAATCCCACAACAGAGCGCAGTTTTGTCACATCTGTGGAAAAACTTTCAGCAAAACTACTAAAATGAACAGGCATATGAGGACTCACACAGGTGAGAAGCCATATCAGTGTCATCAGTGTGGCAAAGTGTTCACTCAGAGCGGAAATCTGCAGTTACACATGAGGAGTCACACTGGGGAGAAACCATATCAATGCACCCTCTGTGACCGATGTTTCACCACTACCTGTCATCTGACTTGTCATATGAGAACGCACACTGGGGAGAAACCATTTGTGTGCGAAGTATGTGAGAAGTGTTTTAGTGACAGGAGTACGTTAAGAAAGCATCGGACAGTTCACACCAAGGATCAGGGTGTTCTAAGGACCAACCCGTGAGAACCTCTAAGAAAGAGAACACTAGTGTTCCGTGTGTGTGTGGGGAAAAGTCTCTTAGTTTCTCGGGCACAGGGCCACGTTTGTTGATGGCATGCATTACATCTATTAAAAGGCTGTTCACACAGATCACACTGGGCCGTGCCTTCATTGACTGTTTTACCACTTTATTTATACATACAATGACAGATACTCAAACAATCAACAACAATGCTTTTTCTACAACGTTCCGTATATTCCTGTTTCATTCCATTAATTTGGTTAGTGCCTTCCTTTACTCTCACATCGAAATATCATTGTTAATATAGGAATAAAACATGTTGACAAAAATGTGAATATTAAGAAGACAAAGCTTGTTATTTTGAGTAGCCACATTGAGTATATGATGTACATTCACAAACCGTAGCATATGTTCTTAATTCTACTCGTATCTATGAAGACCATATTAGGCATACTTAAGTGGGCAAGTATGTGTTCTTTGAAGTCTTTTTGAAATCAATAACTAACCATTAAGCAATTACCTTTTGTTTTCCTGGTGTTCTGTAGAGGCTCTGCAGTTGTTTGCATATGACTCATCAAAGAGATGTGCTTAATGAACTCATTGACCACATTTTAAATGACTGTTGTATTTGAATGCTGATATCACCATTGGAGTGGGAATTGTTGTCTTTAAGCCTACATATGCCATTGCAATTACAAGCTTTTTCTAATTGCTCATTTAAAGGCTGGCTTGATTGACGTCGTTGAAGCATTCGACAAAAGAATCCTTTTAAATCAAATAACTGTCCTCGAGCAAGAAAATAAACGGCTGAAGAAGCAGAATGCCTTGTTCAGGACCAGTATGAGCACAAGCAATGACACAGTGCATCCAAATCTGGTAACTTTCTCAATGTTACCACATGATGTTTCATTTGTTCTTTTTACTTTTTTTAATCTTAAAGTCTAATGGGGATTATTTATAAATTTTAGGTTGACATCGGTGGAGGGATAATGGTGTCGGAGGCAGCACTCCAGCAAATCGATCACACCCATCACCGGAAGCTAACCAATGGCCTTCTGACATTGTTGTTCTCAAAGGAGGAGCTGGCAGAGAGCAGCCTCCGTGGTAAGAGATGTAACGCCCACAAGGATGACCATGTCAAGAAGGCCCTTGATATCAGACGCCTCGAACCCATTGTCGGTAAGACTTAACGTATGGTCTCGTTTCATCTGGGGATTGTGTTTAGTGATTTATGCTACTAATGATATGGATTTGTGCTTCTGTCCTGTACAGGATATGTCATGGAGAAATGTAGTGTTGAAAAAAAATATATATTCAAAGTCATCAGCGCTAAACTGAATTATGAAGACAAGTTATCCAAAGGACTTATTACAAGGAGGAGGAAGTTATGTTAACCCATCTAAGTGGTGACCTGACACTCTGCATGTTCTGTATAGTTTGGGCATTTGGTAGTAGAACTGCTGCAGTTTCCCAGTGTTATCATTCCCCTTACCCTGGAGACGATTGACCTCGGACTACCCCTGTGCATGTGGCGCTCTGGAGTCGTTTGTGGACTGAGGGGTCTGGCCAGACTGCAGGGCCCTGGAGGGACTTGGGGGTACAGCTACACCGTGAGACCTACCGTTACATCTCCTCCAGTCCTTTAGCTGTCTGAATGGGCTGAGGAGTTGGCAGGATCACTGTCAACAAGCTGTATTCATGTATTAGAAAATCCATTGCAAATCCATTAACAATAGAATATTTCACTTGTAGTGAAGAAGTTCCCCTCGACGCAATAGAAACTGCACTTGCTTTCCCTAAAAGTCCTTGCATGTAATGACTGCAGCCTTCCCCACAATGGCCTAAGTATTCCAAAATAGATTGATGCTTATCAGGAAAGTAGGTGATGTATGTATTGACTATTGATGTTAGGTTTGAGTTTGTCCTTTTACCCTGGGGTTATCTGCCTCTCAGGAATCCAGCCTTCCTCTGATGTTCTGGGGGATCTGGGCTCCTCGTTTGAGTCTGGATCAGGGCAGGTGCTGGTTTTCTCTGATGTAATGGGGTGTCTGAGGTCTGTTCATTCATGTGCTTGGTAGAGGGAGCAACGCTTTGCTGTGGCAGCACAATAATAGCCTCAGTCCTGAAGTCTGACATTCCTTCGGGCAAGCCACTGCTACTGACACTATCAGAGGAACAGAAAAGATAATGAGTGGTTACCACCAGGGTTCAAAATTAACTTTTTCATCAACCAGCCAAATGGCTACTGCATGTTTAAATTTTACCAGCCACTCAATAGATTACTATTGTTTTTTTGGCTGGTGAGCGAAGCAAATCTACTGGCCATCTGCATATTTTACCAGCATTTGGCAGATATGGTCTGAAAACTAGCGCCACCTTGTGTATAATAAAAACATTACCGCTCTATTTATTGAACCGCAATTATCACGAGTGGAAAAAATATTCATTTCCATGTATTTTTTTAAGAAGTAAATTCTGGTTGTAATTGGCTAATTTAGTATAAAAGTGACATGTTTACACATTTATATTGAAATGTGATGTAGATATGTTTGGTTTCCCTTTTAACACTTAAAATAGTTTGATGTTATCCAAACAAGTTGAAAATGTTTGTTATTCATTTGACACACTCAGTATCTAATTCATGGAGAAAGGGGGATTTGAATGGGCCCATTTTTGTTTTCTTGACTCCTGAGATTCAGGTTAAACTACACATGTATTGTTGAAACTACCAAGTAACCCAGAAGTGGGGAGATGTTTGAGAATATGTTAATTTTCGAAGCTCAAAGCGTTTTACTGACTTTAGTCGATTTGTAATGCCCATAACTCGCCAGACAATGTCTGTATTTGTGTAGCTAAGTAATAATAAAATTTGAATGTGGAAGTATGTCTGAAAACCAGTTACAAGTATTTTTTGTGCAGCTTTGAGGAATTAGTCTTCAGGTATGTAGAATGACAGTGAGGGTAGTATATATTTTTTTCCAGCATACTCAATATTCATTCATACTCAATATTTCTCTGCAATTTAGCAATATGTTATTCAATTTGATTCTGTTAATGTATACTGCATCTTATTTTTATTTCATTCATTATTTTGCATTAGAAACAAAATAGCTATTAAATAAATTGATCGCAATTGTTTATCAGAAGTTAAAACAATAAACCAAGTTGATAATTACACAATTACAACAATTGTTGCTCTGATGTCAGCTGGTGAACATAATGCAGATTTTCTTTTTACAACCAAGGGAAGCCCCGCTGGGTAGCAGGGCATCAAAAAATTAGTTGATACTCATAATGTTCCTCTCCACGGAAATCTTTAGTAAAATCTCTTTTATTTGAGTTTACTTTTCACAGCATTTTACATTTCATTCAATTTACATACTTTCACTGTTTTCCCGAATTTTTCAACCCCTTTTTTTTTTTTTTTTTACCTATATAAAATACAGACATTTTAAAACACATTAATTTTATATAAAATACAGACATTTAAGCATCTTCATTCTGTGAATTGGTTTCATTTTCAAAATGTCCCCTTTACCTCAGATACTTGTCCGCGAATTCCCTTCGCAGCCGAGCCTTTTCAGAGTCATATTGTTTTTGGGTAATATGGATCCCACCATAATATATCAATTTTTCTGATTTGTATGTGGGCGCGGCGCTGACTGGGATATGGGGTGTGCTGGAAGTAGTGGTTGGCTGGGTATGGTTAGGGGGCAGGTTTGGTGGGGATTCTTCTTGATTAATTCTTTTGTTTATTGTTTTGTTTGCTTTCATTTTCCTTTTCTTATGTTTTTCTCTAATTGGGGCTATGACTGACTCCTCTTCCTCATCCTTTATTGTTTGTGGCTGTGAGTCTTGGTCTGTCAGTTGAAATGCTTCTGACTCTTCTGGTGGGGATGTGGACAGGGTGGAGGCTGGAGAGCCCAGACTGGCTAGGTGCTGCAGGGGTGATTTGTGACTATGTTGACAAAAGTCTCCCTCTGGTGCTGGTTCCTGGGTGTGTGGTGATTCTGGTGACGGTGTATGTTCTGGATCTGTGATTAAGTGCAGTGTAGTATCTGACCTTTGTGGTGGCTCTGGTGCTGGTGCTGGTACTGGTGCTGATGCTGATGCTGGTACTGTTACTGGTGCTGGTGCTGATGCTGGTGCTGGTACTGGTGCTGGTACTGGTGCTGGTGCTGATCCTTGTGCTGGTTCCTCTGTAATACCCCTGGTGTCTGATGGTGAGGGTGTTGGTTCTGTTCCCGGTGAAGGTGCTGTGGCTATTATGATGGATGGTACTGGTGCAGTTGTTGCTTCTGATGTAGGGTTTCCTGATGTTGAGTCCGGGTATGCATCTTTTTGGGAACGAGCCCTGTTGGAATAGGATTTTGGGCAGTTTTTAAAAACATGCCCCTCGTTCCCGCAGAGGTTACATTTTCTGTCCTGTGTGCAGTCTTTGGTTAGATGTTCTTCACCACAGTTCTTACACCGGATTACTGTGCAGGTTGCTGCAAAGTGCTGAGATGACCCGCAGTTCCTGCACAGTTTTGGCATGCCGTAGTAATAGATCTGTCCCCTGTTATTCCCGATCATTATGGTGCTGGGCAGGTGTATGATGTTTCCAGCTGGGTCCCTCCTGAGTCTGATGTTGCACTTCCTGCTGCCTGTCCACACCCCGTCCTCATCCCTCAGTTGTTGGACCTCGGATTCCACTCCTGCGTATCGGGACAACCAGGTTTTTATGTCAAGATCTTGGACTGTTTCATTGTAGACCATGATGGTGATTGATTTTCTGTCCTGTTCTGTGATGGGTTCTACATTAAATTTTGCAAATTGTTATCTGTATTTTTCTTCTCTGTATTTCTGCCAAAAGAGTGTTAGTGATTCTGTTGTTTTAAAGCTTATTTCAAATATGTCTTTTGGCCCTGGTAATTTAAAAAGACAATTCAGTTCTCTAGGATTGTAGCCTAGCTCCTTTTGTAGGACTGTTCTGCTAAACTCTAGCCGTTGCATCGATGTTTGTTCTTCTGTCCTTCTACATGTCATCCTGACAGCATTGTGTCTTCGTACAGACCTGGAGTCCATTGTTGCGGTCGTGGTTGGTTGGGGGGGTAGGAAGGGAGGTTTTAGTGGAGAAAGAGGTTAACTGTAGGGGTTATTGGGGGAAAAGGAGAGTGAGAAATTTTTTACTTCCCTTTGGGTGGGAGGTATCGTGCCTCTCGGGGGGCCAGCCGACCCCAGGGAGTCCGTAGGTGGGTCCGGCTGGGGTCCCCCCCTGGTCCTGGATCTGGTTGTCTGGCTGGGGTCTGTCCTCGGTGAAGGATGTGGTTGGGGCTCTCTTGGGTCTCTCCCTCTCTGGTTGCGGCAGCTGCGCAGATTTGTCCGGGGCTTTCCGTGTACTGGGGGGTTCAGGACTGGCCGCGGTCAAGCCACTGTTACCAGTCCCTGGTCCCCAGTACTTCAAACTTCGCCTTGTCCGTGGACCTGGGGAGACTGCACTAGCCGCGGTCAAGCCACTGTTACTAGCACAGCTCCCCAGTCCGTCAAGATTGAGAAATATAGGGAGAAAGAAAAGCAGGAAATAAGAAAATGGATCCAACCACTGATCCCCCCCTGCCACGCAAAGCTCCACCCTTTAGTAAAAGGCGAAAAACTTGTGCGTAATTGAAGAGAAACCAGAGTCTTCAGGTATGTAGAATGACAGTGAGGGTAGTATATATTTTTTTCCAGCATACTCAATATTCATTCATACTCAATATTTCTCTGCAATTTAGCGATATGTTATTCAATTTGATTCTGTTAATGTATACTGTCTGTAAATAATGTAATCTTATTTTTATTTCATTCATTATTTTGCATTAGAAACAAAATAGCTATTAAATAAATTGATCGCAATTGTTTATCAGAAGTTAAAACAATAAACCAAGTTGATAATTACACAATTACAACAATTGTTGCTCTGATGTCAGCTGGTGAACATAATGCAGATTTTCTTTTTACAACCAAGGGAAGCCCCGCTGGGTAGCAGGGCATCAAAAAATTAGTTGATACTCATAATGTTCCTCTCCACGGAAATCTTTAGTAAAAGGCGAAAGATTTATGCGATCTGAAGAGAAACCAGAGTGTACTGACAACTGAAAGGAGGAATTGGGGAGCCATTCCTGAGCATGACATTCCCAGTGACGGGAACACAAAAATCTTTAAATGTTTACACATTTCGCGGCCTATCTAATAATAATAATACACTGCAGACGATTAGAGTGTAAACATATATTCAAGTGAAACTATATTCAGTTAAAATACATATATATATTTTTGTATTATTTTCGAGGTGCACGATGGGTAACTTTTACGCATGCGTATTTTAAACCAGAAATGGGTTGCAGTAGCAAACCTTGACGGCAGGTGGCAGACTTTCTGCCACACAATCTGAACATAACTGAGCTGAAGAACAGCTCCAGTTCCAAGGACAATGGAAGAATTTTCATAAAATACAACGGTTCTTATGTCATGCAAAACATTACGGCCAATTTCACGGATAAGGATTAAGTCTAGTCTTGGACTAAAAAAGCAAGATCAATTGAGATTTCCATTCAACTTGCTTATTTAGTCCAGGACTAAATCCTTATCCGTGAAACCGGCACTACATCCATAAAAAATGTGAATATTTAGAATGATAATGTAATGTAATAGTATAAAACTAGAATATAAATTTAGGTGTCAATTTAAC
This sequence comes from Umbra pygmaea, assembly GCA_016801145.1. Lineage (NCBI taxonomy): Eukaryota > Metazoa > Chordata > Actinopteri > Esociformes > Umbridae > Umbra > Umbra pygmaea. Next base: position 8,322 of record JACXGM010020684.1, on the reverse strand, counting down.
ATGCATGGCTTGGTGAATATTATTTTCAGATATAGTTGTATTTGGATCAGATTTCTATGGCAATATGCAAGGCCAGCTGCTATCCTGCAAGCTAAGAGATTGAAGAAAAAAGGAGACCTGGATTGTATAATCAAAGTTGGAATAATAAATAATAATAAATTACTTTGTGACATGACACGTTATCCTGTTAGCCATTAGAACCGAGGTTTTCAACCCATGTGCCGCGTCACACTCGTATGCCATGAGGCCTCCCTAAGGGTGCTGTGAATGTTGTCAAAATATGTGTTATTATTAGGGGCCAATTTATGCAGCGATCTATTCATAATGCTATTTTCACTCTGCAGTTAAGATGTCTCAATCTGATGCCACGAAAACCAAACTGTCTCACATCACACACTCAGATTATGTTCGTTCTTCTGATTGGACAGTGAAGCACGTACGCATGTTCCACTGAAAGCTGCATGTCAGTACCCAAACGTCAAGCACGATCTCATACAAACCGAAGCTACTTTCTGCAATGGATTCATACATTTTAAGTGGGCTAATTGAATAAACCAAGTCCTGAATCGTTTTTTTTTAGATTGCAAACAATATTATTTAGCAGCGCTACATCTATACCATTGTTAAGAAATTATAGTTTGGATGGCTCAGAGAGAATGGGCAAGGGATTGCAGATAAAGGTTGGACGTTTTCAACGTGTGTAGTCACTGTAATGTTCGGCTATATTTCAATCAAACATAATTTCAAACATCAATCATCGTCTTTTGTTTTTTCCTGAATTATGTTTGGTGTAAGTGAGAAATAGAGAAAGATTTTCATGTGTTGACCAGAGGTGTCTTTATGCTTGCAATGGCACCTGTCACCTGATTGACTTGCTAACACGTGATTGGCAGATTAAATATTTGTTTTAACAAGCAGTTGAACAGGTGTACCTGATGACGTGGTCAGTGAGTGTAGATATGTTACGTTACTACACAATTTACCGATTTCACAGACAGACCACATAAAACCAATGGATGCGTGTCACCATTTACTCTGTCAACCACTGACAGATTGCTTTAATATATGGTTAGTTGATAGGTTGCCCACCTATACAGGTGTTGTAAGGTCTGCCAAGCATCAGCAAAGCATGAGCTGAGGAGCATAATCACTCCATGCAGTGCGGATCCGGGGCTGCGTGAGAACGTAGCCCTGTCTAGAATAGGCAAGACGCCCCAAAGAAATAGTGCTGTGGTTCACAAACCTCTCCTTGCGGAACATCAGACAGTCCACATTTTAACTGCAGCCCTGAACTAGCAGGACTCATTGATGGACTGGCTGGATGTCCCTTAAGGAGCAGTTTGAGAACCATTGATATAGTGTGTTAGTATTTTTTACAGTCTCTGGTTAGTACATATGTACACAAATACCATATTGAGAGTGAGGAGTTGTCGTCATTGTACAGAGCCCCTCCCTCGATTTCGCGAGATCCACACCCTCTCCGCCATGTTGGCAGGATTCCGGCGGCAAAACATGTTTGTTTACGTGTGTTGTTAAGTTACAGTCTACACTTAAGATTACCATCTGTCTACAGCCTCGTCTGAATCTCATACACCTTGCATTCACACTGTTAATGGCTTTAATCTAAAACGAGGACATTTACATATTCACACATTTAACTACCCTAGCCAACCCAGAACTGGTTTGTCCACTTTGCAGCCCCCAACACCCAACACAAAAACCTGGTACAGTATGTGTCATTGGGCTAAAATCAAATTAAATACTAAACATACACGGCTTTAGCCTACATCAAAACATTTTGGAAACGTTTGTGTACATTGAACATCTCGTTACAATCTAGTGTTTACGAAACAGTCGCAGTTAATTACTTTGCATTTAACAAACCACTTCAAATTTACAATCTAATTACAACACTAAAATGGATGTGAAGAAACTAACCTTTGTCAATACAACGCTGTTTTCACCACCTGGATGCTTGTAGATGGCCAAATCCTGCACCCACCCACAGCAGAAAGCCTCATAACTTTCCAAAGACTTGTGGCTTTTAAACTCCTGCATTGTGTAGTAACTTACACCAAAAACAAGATAATTCACAATGTCCATTTATGTGCATGGAGGTAAATCGTCCAGGTCTCTGTGCCATTCCGCTGCAGGAAGCTCGTATGGGTCGATATTTTGGATGCCTGAGAGCTTCTCCAAATACCGCTGTTTTGCGCTTGGTGTGAGCTTGTAACTGTAAGGTCCCTTTTCTTTCGCCTTATCTTTTTGCAAGGCTTTATTTTCTTTTCTTTCTCGTATTCGTAGATCCGTAGTCCCGCCGAAATAATAAATATGCAAAAATAATAAATTTGCGAAAAATTAAAGAGCTCTGGAATGTTTTGTCGCGCCTCTGTTAAGTTCTGAAGGCGTTGCCCCTGGCAACCGATTGCGTCTCCTACCATCATGGCCGACCGTCTCACACCCCGCCCAGATCGCACGTGACTCCTCACTCTTAGGCAGTTTCTAAAATTCAAATGCAAGGACACAGCTACCCTTAGAAAAACATGATGGGTGTGGCCAAGATCCAATGCTTACAGCTTGGAAGGCAAGGCTACACTTTTGAACATTTAGGAGTTCGTGATGCCTAAATAGATGACCAAATGTTACATCCCCCTGTCGAAGTGTATATAGATTTCTGGATTTTCTGAGTTGAGTGTATGAAGTGAGGCCTAATTAGTGTGATTGTTCTGCTTGTGTTCTGTGTTCCTTATTGCTATTGTTATTTCTATTATTAATTAACCCTTTGTTCTTTGTGTCTTCCCAGGGAGAAGGGGAACATTTGGGAGTTTTAGGCAAGACACCCATGGGCTTACATCACCCGTAGAGTAACTTACTTGTCTAAATACACCAGTTTAGATCTGGGTGGTCCACCCCGTATTTTGGTTAGGGCACCTTGATCGTGTGCCAGTTTAGTTTGTTTTATGTTAGGTAGTTAGGACAGGTTAGGGGTGGGATTTATGTATTTTATTTCTTTGCATTGGGTCCACTCAGCCTCTTCTCCCAACCATTTTACCATGGCGCAAAAAAAGCCTTTAACAGTACTGTTTTGTGTGTGTCCTTGCTTGCACCTGTGACCCCGTATCTCTTTCACTGGCTACAAAGTGTCCTTGAGTAGTGGGGTGTCACATCCCCCCCTAAACAGGGAGCAGTGGGTAACACCAAACCTGTATTAAAGGTCACACCTCCGTGTTCAGTTTTTGAATGCATTAACAAACAGTTACACACCACATCAACATAGTAAATGAAGTTCAGGTATTCTGTTGCCAATTCAGATGTTCAATGTTTTTTAATATAGAAAAACAACTTCTATGAGAGTGGTTAACAAGACATTTAACAAGTAGTGAGATCACTTTAAGTCACAAATGTGGTTTAAGAAATGGCAGGCAGTACGTACAATGACCAGTAGAACAACCAGACAGGAACATACCGTATTTTGTAACAAAACTTGCAAAATGCAGGCCAGATGCCATATGATTTACAGCGGTCTTGTAAGATACCTCTAAATAACTCACATCTCCTTGTGCAATTCCTGAGTCAATCCAAAACACTTCTATTTTAAGGTGTCTTTAGTATGACAAATTGAGAATATTTCTTTTAGATAAATAAATTGATATGGTTACATATTAAAACAACTTTAGAAGTATGGAATGTATTCTTCTATTTCAAGTCTGTCGCTCAATTCTTCATTCCTATAAAATACATATTTCCTGACCTAGGGTACTAACTGTAAACAATTTTTTTCGGACATTGTTTTATAATAACCACCTAAATTCTTCACATCAGCTGTAATAAAGAAACATCAACGGTGAGAAAGGGCATGACTCAATTGGATCTGGACTTATTTCAGAAGCAGTCTCTGGTCAGACTTACATATAATCCTGACTTCTGAAAAATCACATATTCAAATCCTTTAAATACATCATATGACTAGTCATAGTCAAACAGCCACTATTGTAATTTTAATCATATCCATGCAAATCAGAATTCTGATTTCCTACTAGTTTGCTCACGTTCTAATAACTTAATTTCCCCTCACACATATTGAAATAGCTATGCTGTTTCTTGCTTTGGTTAACCGTCCTCTAATAGCAATGTTGTTGACATTTTTCACTTATTTACAAATGGAAATTTATTCCAGTTTGCAACTCAACCTAGGATGGTAAACATGATCCTAAAGGGGCACATGGGCTTATCTGATTGGCTCTGCCGTATCATTTGGTCATCAGTTCATACATAAATATAGTCTTTGTCCTCTTAATATCAAAATAAGGCAAGATTCTCACAAACAAACACACAGAAGTATGTCACAACACCATAGTGGGATTTCCTCAGTTCTTCAGTCTAATATTGCTCTCTGCTGACACCAGTGGCAGAGAGCGGTATAGCACTAAAGTGTTTAGTAAAACTGTGTCTGGTTGGCCCTTTCACATCAAATGGCCTTGACATCTAGGAGGTGGCTGTGCTGGGCTCCCTGCCTCTGCACCTTGATGCCCTGCAGTCTATGGCCGTGGAGGGTGAAGCGAGACCAAGCCATTAGCTGCAGTAGGGCGCAGGAGATGGGCACGAACACAAGCAGGTAGAAACACCCCTGGCGCAGTGGAAAAGTCGAGCTTGAGATGGGTGGCACAACTGGTGCAGCGTCCTGTACAGAGTTCCTGTCAAAGATATCGTAGCCTGGAAAGAGAGACAGGTAATGACAATAAACAATAGGTCATGAATGCTTAGGAATATGCCTACTTTAAACAAAATATTTTGTTTAGAACATCTCTTACATCTACAGTGGGGCAAAAAAGTATTTAGTCAGCCACCAATTGTGCAAGTTCTCACACTTAAAAAGATGAAAGAGGCCTGTAATTTTCATCATAGGTACACTTAAACTATGAGAGACAAAATGAGAAAAAAAATCCAGAAAATCACATTGTAGGACTTTTAATGAATTTATTGGTAAATTATGGTGGAAAATAAGTATTTGGTCAATAATAAAAGTTGATCTCAATACTTTGTTATATACCTTTTGTTGGCAATGACAGAGGTCAAATGTTTTCTGTTAGTCTTCACAAGGTTTTCACACACTGTTGCTGGTATTTTGGCCCATTCCTCCATGCAGATCTCCTCTAGAGCAGTGATGTTTTGGGGCTGTTGCTGGGCAACACAGACTTTCAACTCCCTCCAAAGATTTTCTATCGGGTTGAGATCTGGTGACTGGCTAGGCCACTCCAGGACCTTGAAATGCTTCCTATGAAGCCACTCCTTCGTTGCCCGGGCGATGTGTTTGGGATCATTGCCATGCTGAAAGACCCAGCCACGTTTCATCTTCAATGCCCTTACTGATGGAGATTTTCACTCAAAATCTCACGATAAATGGCCCCATTCATTCTTTCCTTTAAACGGATCAGTCGTCCTGGTCCCTTTGCAGAAAAACAGGCCAAAAGCATGATGTTTCCACCCCCATGCTTCACAGTAGGTATGGTGTTCTTTGGATGCAACACAGCATTTTCTCCTCCAAACACAAGTTGAGTTTTTACCAAAAATTTCCGTTTTGGTTTCATCTGACCATATGACATACTCCCAATCCTCTTCTGGATCATCCAAATGCTCTCTAGTAATCCTCAGACAGGCCTGGACATGTACTGGCTTAAGCAGGGGGACACGTCTGGCACTGCAGGATTTGAGTCCCTGGCGGCGTAGTGTGTTACTGATGGTAGCCTTTGTTACTTTGGTCCCAGCTCTCTGCATGTCATTCACTAGGTCCCCCCATGTGGTTCGGGGATTTTTACTCACCGTTCTTGTGATCATTTTGACCCCACGGGGTGAGATCTTGCGTGGAGCCCCGGATCGAGGGAGATTATCAGTGGTCTTGTATGTCTTCCATATTCTTATAATTGCTCCCACAGTTGATTTCTTCACACCAAGCTGCTTACCTATTGCAGATTTAGTCTTCCCAGTCTGGTGCAGGTCTACAATTCTGTTTCTGGTTTTGGTCTTACCCATAGTGGAGTTTGGAGTGTGACTGAGGTTGTGGACAGGTGTCTTTTATACTGATAACAAGTTCAAACAGGTGCCATTAATACAGGTAACAAGAGGAGGCCAGAGGAGCCTCTTAAAGAAGAAGTTACAGGTCTGTGAGAGTCAGAAATCTTGCTTGTTTGTAGGTGACCAAATACTTATTTTCCCTCATAACTTACCAATAAATTCATAAAAAATCCTACAATGTGATTTTCTGAATTTCCTTTTCTCATTTTGTCTCTCATAGTTGAAGTGTACCCATGATGAAAATTATAGGCCTCTCATCTTTTTAGTGGGAGAACTTGCAAAATTGGTGGCTGACTAAATACTTTTTTGCCCCACTGTACAAGGACTAATAAACGAGAATGGCACACCCTCACATTCCTACCTGTGTAGACACACAGCAGCCAGGTGCCAATGAGGGGGGCGAAGGTCTGACCAGGCTTGGTCACCAGGGCCACCATGCCAAAGAGAAGAGCTGATGCTGCCTGCTGGCGCCGGTTCACCACAAAGTCCTCATCCACCAAGTCTGTGATGACCAGGTTCAGCAGCTTGCAGGTGCCCTCTGTAAACACCCGGTTACTTGAGATGCGAGAGATGGGAGAATATCAGTTGGTACATTATAGTCAACCAACTGCAAATTTAAAATTAGACAAATGCAATAGAGTTCCTTGAGTATGGGTTTAAGGAAGTCAGAAAAAAGCTGGCCTTGTCAAGACATCAAAACATTACTAGAAAGGCATTACTATAAAAACAATGGCTCTGCGTGAAGGGCACTAATTGTAAACTAGTACACATATTCAAAATACGTAATGAACAAAGCATGTTTGTCCGTCATCGTACCTGGCAATAAAGATGCACAACAAATAGACCTGGTCAGCCCCGGCAAGTAGCATGGCCACACTGAGAGCCAGCTTGACTATGAACAGCCAGCGGATGACTGTGTAGACCCCGTAGCGTTTACATAGGGTTAGGAAGTACATGTTGTTCAGGTGGGGTGCAATATAGGAAACACCTGTGTGGAGGAGTTGAAAGTAGCTGTTAGTCAACTGAAGAGATTCATAGAGACAAAAATCCTAGAAAAGGACAATTACAGAAGAAAATTTGTAGTGCTTGCTAGTGATCAAGTATTTTCTAATCAGGTAACAGAGAGTTATTTGATCGTGCCACAGAACATGGTCATCTGTCCATAAGAGTCTTATCAGACTGGTCAATAATCCTCACAGGGCTGAGCTTGCTATATGCAGGTTAGTATTATATAGATCTGCCCAACGCAGCGGTAGGCCAATATAAAATGGGCTCATAGTCTATGATTGATATTGTCTTTGATTATTTCTTATTTGCATTTAAAAAAAACAATAGGTCAAGCAAAGTCTGAATTTGATCCCATTCCCATTTTTTTTTTACAAACAAATGGGCTTTAGACTATTGCTTTACTCCTTTGTTTACCCCAGCCAAGCTGCATACTTGGATGCCTGCATTCAGAAGCATCATGCACCTATTTTTTTAAGGGGGCACAGTGTGCACAACACACAGAAACAGGTGCCCACAATTACTGATATTAAAAGGAAAATCCACTTGGCTCAAAAATCTGAGGGGGCACGTGCCCCAGTTTCAATGGGCTTGACGCCTCTGCCTGCATGAAGTGGTTACTAGTTGCTTTCAATTCAAAATGACTCATTTTGGTCATCATTTAATGTTGCTAACAATTTTTATAATATGCCATTAATGTGTTTACATTAAAAATGCATTGCATTTCCCCACATTCTACAAGGCTATAAGGGCACTCCTTGTCAATAAATAGATGAAGTAAGTCTTGCAGCGACAATTAGTGGGGTCAAAGTTCAATCGTACTGACAAGCTCTTCCCAGCTAGCTGGTTTCTATAGTGTCAACAGCTGCAGAGTGCTAATGACGCTGTAAGACAGACCTGTTCATTTCAGTGGGTAAGGCAGAAACAATATTGACACTAGACTATTGTATGGAGACTGTAACCATATCTGAGCCTAATATAACTGACTGAATGAACCAAATCCATTCATCGTGACTCACCTTTCACTGGCACAACATACTACACATAACATAAACATACCTAACCAAAAACTAATAGCTTCGAAAGCTATAAAAACTTTCGATAAACGAGGCCCTTCCCTGAACATGGATCATACCAGCCGCCCTCCTGTCTCTTACCCAACAAGATGGATCATACCAGCCGCCCTCCTGTCTCTTACCCAACAAGATGGATCATACCAGCCGCCCTCCTGTCTCTTACCCAACA
>JACXGM010020683.1:0-17662 GCA_016801145.1 Umbra pygmaea | reverse complement strand
TCAATGCAAATTTGTGGGCGTGTTATTTAAATTACGATGGTTTTCAACCGTCTGATTTATCAACAGCCGCTCATTCGTACGCTGGAATTGGAGTGATACGAAAGTTTTGTAAATCACACGTGAGTCTCGTCGTAAGATGATTTCTGCGCTCAGATCTACACTGGTTTCTACGCACGTTTGATAAATGAGGGCCATTGTAACAGAGTGGGTGTAAATGCTAAATAAAAAGCGTTTACATCTTGAATTGGTACTTATAATAATGTATTATACATTTATTTGTTATATACCTTCAAGAAAGAGTAGCTTAAATGGTATGCATGTATTTGTCAGGAAATTGCACCGTTGTCTGCTACAGAAAAGCAGTGACGCTACAGGGCACGTCGTGTTGCAGACACTGCAGATATACCTCATAAAAGAGAAGGAAAGGTGGAGAAAGGACAGAGAGGAATGAAGAAAAAGGAAAGTGTCAGAACTCATTAAAAGAGAGAAGAGAGCACAGAGAAAAATATGGCGAGAAAAGAAGAAAAAAAGAGGGATTGTACCAGAGCCAGGATAACATCTGAGTCAATGACCACTCCTCCCCCAAGTCCAGACAGTCCCTCAGAACCAAGAAATGTCCCAGCCAGGGCCCTCAAGGTTAAAATAAAGTTTACAATGATTTGTTGATTAGGTAGAAATTGTAATTAAATTATCTGAGATGATTTTTTCACTACTGTGTGTATGTGTGTGTACGTGTGTATGTCTGTGTACGTGTGTGTGTGTGTACTTGTGTGTGTACGTGTATGTGTACGTGTATGTGTGTGTGTACGTCTGTGCGTGTGTACGTGTGTGTGTATGTGTGTGCGAGGGGTGTGTGTGTGTGAGTGAAATAGTATGTTCTCTAAAACTAGAAACTTAAAATTGTAAAATACAATGATAAACATATTTTGTAGCCTAATAAAGGGATAGTAAAGCAAATGAAATCTTACAATAATAGGTATCAGAACAACTTATTTTAATGTGATAATAGGACTTAGATCCTATAAATTGTTGTATATAGAACCATATCTGTTGTAAATTGTGACAATATGCTTCTTGTGTAATAGGCAATATGTTGTTGGTGGGAGAAATGTAAGACAGAGATGGAGGAGGCTACAGAAGGAGATTGAACAACTAAAGGACTTGCTGGAGAACGAAAAGAGAAAAAATAAAAATTCAAGAAAAGGAACCAGCGTTTGGTAGTAGGGAAAAAATCACCTCGGTCTATAGTGGATGCATTGCTGCGCCATCAAACAGTTAACATCACCATAAGGAAAATATTTTCGTTGCAGGAATCAATAATTGAAGACATCAGAAATAAATACAAACACACCAAGACTGAATGGGAGAAGCAAATTATTGCAAAAACAACAATTGGAAAAATTAAAAAGAAATTCAGGCTGCACCAGCAAAAGTGGGAAATAACAGAAACATTTGCTAACTTACAGTTCATGTCCAACGCCTTGTACAACCAAGGTCTGTTGGCAACAAAAAACCTTGAGGAGATGGTAGATGCAACAATGTGCGATCCCAAATCTAAACTCTGTGCATATGGCGAATGTAATGATTGTCTCATCTCAACACAAACAATGCTGAGACCTGCCACAAACACAGAGATAGCCCTTACCCAATGGTGTCTGGAAGACAATTCCAAACTGAACGATGAGGAGAAAGACAACAGAGGATGCACTTGCTAGTGAATTCCATGACATGCTGTTCAGATTTAGGCAGCACATCTTTAATATCTGTTAATATCCGACAGTACAAGGCCTACAGACAGCTGAGAGAGAACTTGAAGAACAATGAATGTCTACTACATGTAGATTTCAGCGAGAACTATTCCTGTATTCTCAAGAAATTCAATCAATCCATTTTGGAGGGTCACACCAGCAAGGAACACTACATACTGGAGTGCTGTACACTGCAGCTGAAGAGTCACCAGTGTCTTTCTGCTCCATCTCACTTCCAGGCAGCACGATTCCCCGGGTATCTGGGCCCACCTCAGCCCTGTGTTAGATATGGTGAGGGAGAGATACCCTCTGATCAGTCACCTCCATGTCTTCAGTGACAGCCCAGCTACTCAGTACAAACAAAAGAAAAACTTTTACCTACTGTCAAAAGAACCTTTCAAGAAAGGCTTCAAAGACATCAGCTGGAACTTCTTTGAGGCCAGCCATGGAAAGGGTGCCAGGTGGTGTTGGGGGTACCCTTAAAAGATCAGCTGACAAAATTGGTGATATCCCCAACACAGAGGCCATGTTCCACCAGTTGAGGAACATTGACACCTCTGTGAAACATTTTTTTGTGGGAAAAGATGATGTTGAGAGGAAAGTCAATGAATTGATGGATGTGCCACTGCTTGTGCCTGTCAAAGGAACAATGAAAATCCACCAAGTCATCAGTTTATCTACAGGAACAATCAAATACAGGGACATAACTTGCCTTTGTCAGGCAGACAAAGGTGTACTCGACTGTTCGTGCTATGGGCTGAAGGAGGTTAACCTGAGAGAAGAAACCCCACACTGCATCGAAGAACCATCACGCCCTGAGGTCATCATGAAAGAAAACATTGGGCAATGGTGCGTTGTCAACTATGATGGTGAACCCTAAGCAGGAATCATTCAGGAGGTTGAAGAAGATGTGAGGGTGAAATGCATGCACAAGAATGGGACCAACAAGTTCTTCTGGCCGAGTCCACGAGAGGACATTAGTTAGGTACAGGGATGAGCAGATTGTGTGCCTGATGAAAGAGCCACAACCTTTAAACAAGAGATCCATCCAGCTAGAGAAGACAGTGTGGGATTTCATAGAATAACACCTGGGATGCTGGTTTGTTCAGTAGTTTGCTGTTGCGGTTCCTGTTATCTGTAAAAATATGTTTTTTGTAAATTTTAAGTGATTTGAAAAATGTTTAAGTTTGAATGTTGATGTGGACATGTGTCTTTCTTCTTCAGGGGGTGACAGAGTAAATGCGTTGATGACATTTAGTGTAGTTCAGTGATGTGATGTCCACCCTGTTACCCCTCTGTCCACACTATCACCCCTCTGTACACCCTGTTACCGCTGTTTTTCAACAAATGTTCTGCATATCTTTGTGGTTAATTGTAGGGAATGAAATGGCAAATTGAAATAAATAAATGGGGCAAAATTCCATTGAAATGTCTTTTTATTCTAAAAGAAATGTGTTGACATCACTGTGCCCTAAAATACAACAACTTTTTTCAAGATAGTGCTTGTTAATGAACACTTTGTTAAAACACATTTGCAGGGTCAAGTGAGGGACATTTTCGCTATTAGAGAAAGGAAATATTACAATAACTGTGAATTTAAAACATTTATTAATTGAGATGAGAATGTCCTGTAACAGGGTGGACATTTGGCCTTTGCATGTGTGTAGATTTTGGTCAAAATTATTAAAAAGTCATATCCTGAGCTGGACCAATATATTTTTCTTGTAGTGTAACAAGCCATTCTTCGGATACAATTATTAAATCATGGACATTTTTACTTTTTTGATAGAAATTTACTAAGCTGAAATGGCACCGAATAGTAGTAATGACCAAGGCGTGTTGTAGTTCAATCGTGATCATTTAGTTGGATCTGTAATTATTATACCGTTATAGAGCTCAACAGTCCCGCCCCTCGTCTGAGAGAGCTAGGTTTCCGGAAGTAAATTTCCCATTAATTTCTCCCGTTGACTTCTGGAAAAATCTGTATATAAAGAGTTTTAGACAATGCCTTAGGCTAACCAGCTACGACGTGACTCATTAGCATACAAAATTTATTTTTTGAGTGAAAAAATGAACAGCAAATCCCAAAAAAGTCAAAGGTACAAGACTGTGTACATATTTTTTATTCAGAGTAAACAAACTATTCATCCCATAAAACATTGCGAGTGTTATCTTTCCGCCTTTACATTACTTTAAATTACCTAATTTTAGCTAACTTCACTTACATAATGTCATCCTTGAAATATGATGTAATCTACAGCTCAGTAAACGTACTTACATTTCTCTAACTCTCCATATTTTTGCTACGACAAAGGCGTACGACTCAGGCAGCCTGCCAGAGTTGGAAACGCAAAGCTTTTTCGCGGGCTCAGTAAACATTTCCATGGTAACCGCGAGTTTGTCTCCATGACATCTTAGGGTTCCACCAATCAGAGGCATCACTGCTAATTTAGGATTGTGGGTAATGAAGTACTTATCCAAGACATCGCAAATAAAATAAATTTATCTCAAACAAGGTTGGTGCCCCATGCACTTTTGGCATCTATATGAGCATATACAATCGCTTATTCATGTCGTAGCTGGTTTTAAGTCTACCATTGACGGTTACGATTTTATAGCTTATACCTGAATTGTCAATCGAGAAAATGTATTGTAATTTTTACTTCCGGAGTCGGCTGTGGGCAGGACTGTTGAGGTCTATTGCATGTTATGAAATGTATTTTAATTAATTATATGTTAAACAGGAAGGTAATTTACTTTTAAACTGATGCTGTTGCCTCAGTCTGGCAGATACGAATGCTAGGTTTCATATAGGTTATCACGTTCGTTGCGCATACTGTACCTGTCAATGTGATAATGGCCCTGTCATTGTCAATAACAATCAGTGCAATTAGCACACCTGAAAGTGTTACAAAATAGGGTAGCTTTTACAATAAAATGGGCGGGTATAAAAGGCATACAATTGCAATGCATAATTACGCACACTGACTTGACTTATTGGAAGATTGGCGAATGGAAGAATTCGGAGAGAGCGAATATTCAGAGACTAGCAAGATTTACTGGCTAATGAGGATGAGTGGTTTATAAACTGGTTCTGATTATCAAGAGTTGTTATCTTGGACCTCTATGCTGTATTGGGCCCAGGTTTTACAGAGAAGCACCCGGACAAAACAAGCCGTGTCTGTACCACAGGGTGAGCATCTGGTTTGGCAAATTGATGCAAATGAGGAAGTGCCTTAAACCTGCATTCTATCTGAATTCCAGCTGGGGGCGATACGTCTGGTTGCAAAAGAGCTCGGTTTCTGTAATAGTCTATGAGAATAAGAGACACTTTTCACTTGATTATTACCTCAGTAAACATTTTCATAATGAGTATATGGTCTCAATCGCTAGATTTAAGCCTTCTGAAATTTATCATGATGTTAATTTTTTTAATTATGGTATCGTTGATTTTAAAGTCGGCGATAAATCAAAGGGGCGTTTAGGGCATGGCTATGGCGTTTGGTTGTATGACAATACACTCAAAGGAGTTGGCAATTCTGAAAAACCCCCACTTTAGGTCCTGATAACCCTCGGATCAGTATCGATGGATATTAATAAAGGGCATTTGAGTGATCCCCGTTAGAGTGACCATGGGGGTTAATTGGGTGGGACCACCCATACAGAAATCAACATCTACAAAATCTTAACATATATTTGAAAATATATGATGACATATATGTCACATATTTAAAAACTGTAATTTTTTGTATATTTTGACATACAGTGCCTTGCGAAAGTATTCGGCCCCCTTGAACTTTTCGACCTTTTGCCACATTTCAGGCTTCAAACATAAAGATATGAAACTGTAATTTTTTGTGAAGAATCAACAACAAGTGGGACAAAATAATGAAGTGGAACGAAATTTATTGAATATTTTAAACTTTTTTAACAAATAAAGAACTGAAAAATTGGGCGTGCAAAATTATTCAGTATTATTAAGTTAATACTTTGTAGCACCACCTTTTGCTGAGATTACAGCTGTAAGTCGCTTGGGGTATGTCTCTATCAGTTTTGCACATCGAGAGACTGAAATTTTTGCCCATTCCTCCTTGCAAAACAGCTTGAGGTCAGTGAGGTTGAATGGAGAGCGTTTGTGAACAGCAGTTTTCAGTTCTTTCCACAGATTCTCGATTGGATTCAGGTCTGGACTTTGACTTGGCCATTGTAACACCTGGATATGTTTATCTGTGAACCATTCCATTGTAGATTTTGCTTTATGTTTTGGATAATTGTCTTGTTGGAAGACAAATCTTTGTCCCAGTCTCAGAGGCCTCATGTATCAACACTGCGTACGCACAAAAACACGGCGTACGCCAGCTTTCACATTCACGGTCAGATGTATTAACAGTGAAAATAACATAAGAATGTGCGGTCCTCCACCTAAACTTCATGCCTGGAGTATGTACATTTGTTGTGATTCTTATCCGTTGGCGACTCATAGAGGCAATTAAGTGAAGTGGCAAAAATTACACTTGTTCTATCGTACCACCAGCTGTCAGATATTGCTTATAATTTGTAATTGATAAATGATTTGACATATTATTGTCACACGAGTCTCATTAAAATATTATATTAATTATGCAATTAGGTAAGAACATACGGTATATAAAGCATTTGCAAATTGATACAACCTATCTAGCAATGGCAGCGTTGGCTTTATTAGAGGACATTTTCAATGGACGAATCCGGAGAGAACAAGTGTTTAGGGCCCCCAATGATTTTCTGGCCCACGATAATGACTGGCTTACCAGCCGTTTAAGATTTCCAAGGGCTATGCTCTTGGAGCTCTGCGCTGAGTTGGGTCTGAATTTGGAAAGAGAGACCGTAAGGAGCCACGCATTACCCGTTCCTTTACAGGTGCTTACTACACTTGGTTTCCTGGAAAATGGTTCTTTCCAAAGAGAACTGGCAGACCGCTCAGGAATAGGCCTGTCGTGTTTGAGCCGTGCAATGCCAGCTGTATAGGATGGGATCATCGGCTTGTCTACCAGGTACCTAACGTTCCCATACGATGCAGGTGACCAGCCAAACATTAAAACGCAATTTGCAGCGATAGCCGGTTTTCCTAATGTAATCGGAGCGATCGACTGCACACATTGCTATAAAGGCACCATCTGAAGAAGAATTTGCATATGTGAATCGGAAACATTTTCATTCAACAAATGTGCAGATTATATGTGATGCACAAATGCGCCTAACAAATATTGTGGCAAGGTGGCCTGGGGCAACCCATGATTCATATATCCTTACAAACAGCATGGTTGGGATGAGACTCCAAGCTGGCAGGGTGCCCGATGGGTGGCTACTTGGAAAGGTATGCATTTAAATGTATGGTTCTATCTAAACGTTTAACTTTTGTGTAATTATTTAACTGCCCATCAGGTGACAGTGGTTATCCACTAAAGACGTGGCTGTTAACCCCTCTCACCAACCCACAAACTGACCAAGAGCGCAGATACAACGATGCCCATTCTTGCACTTGGCCAGTTGTGGAGCGGGCGATTGGGCAGCTGAAATGTCGGTGGCGCTGCTGTAATACCGCCCTGACAAGGTTTGCCGCATCATACTGGCCTGTGGAATGCTGCACAATGTTGCACACAGGCATGGCATACCCCTTGGTGAGGTGGAAGCACCGCCAGATGACACTGACCCAGGACCAGTCTATGTGCAGCACAATCAACAAGCCATTAAGGCCCGTCAACTGGTAATTGCAACAATATAAATGGTACTCAGACACAAAGTTCATTTCTTGACCAATTCTTTTAATGAATGGCTTATTTTTCAGGTGACTGTTAATTTCTCCAATGGCCCTAACAATTTGCTTTTGTGACTCCAGAACAGCATGCATCAAGACACGGCCAGATGGACGGCCTTCAGCACTGGGGGAACATTAGAGACACCGTAGACGCTGGACTGAATGGGCTCTGGCTGCTCGAATGTTGCGGACTCTTGAGTGCGTGCCAGTGGACGTTCCTGCTGTTTTTCCTGCGGTCCAAATAAACACAGGCACATGTTAACAGTAATTTGACTGGGTGTACACATTTGCAATAAAAGCAGTGGATACATAAAATCTCTGGGTGTACTTTTTCCTACATTGCATGCATTTTAAAATGAAATGGTGGCTGGTGGGCTATATGTATCAAAGTTTAGGTAAATTTCAAATCAGTCACCTTGCTGGCAGTCCTGTAGCATATCCGAGTCTCCCACATCAACGGATACGATTCCAGAGATTAACGTGTCTCCTACAATAGAGGCAACTCTCTGGTCAAAGGGTGTAAGTTCATCTGCCCCTTTACCACTGCCTGTTCTGCCCACACTTTGTCGGTGCGCAGCAGTTCTCCGCTTCACTTCCACTTTTATGTCAGACCATTTCTTCTTAAGTTCATTTACGGTGCGACTCTCAGATCCCACCGCGTTGATGGCATACGACAAACTCTCCCACTCATTTCTCTTTCTTTTGTTATTGATTTCAGAGGACAAAGTTCCAAATAAAATATTTTTTTCTTGTTTCTACCTCTGATAGTAGCATCTCTAATAAATTTTCAGTGAAATTTCATTTCTTGCTTGCTTTAGCCATGTTCTTGCAGGTTTCTTTTGCCAAATTGGACTAATTACCATATTTATATTACTTTAATTGAGGGAGGAGACTGGATGGGGCGTTGTGCTCGTGCATGTGCGCTCAATTTTCCGTTAATCGGGATGTACAAAGAGAATATGCGTGGGATCCTTTGTACGCAGATTCATACAGCTTTTGTTTGCGTACGTTCATTTACAGCTTTGTCCGTACAAAATGTTTTAGTATGAATTCAACGCAAGTCTTTGTACATGAGACCCCAGGTCTTTTGCAGACTCCATCAGATTTTCTTCCAGAATGTCATGTATTTGGCTCCATCCATCTTCCCATCAATTTTAGCCATCTTCCCTGTCCCTGCTGAAGAGAAGCAGGCCCAAACCATGATGTTGCCACCACCATGTTTGACAGTGGGGATGGTGTGTTCAGGGTGATGAGGTGTGTTGCTTTTACGCCAAACATAACGTTTTGCATTGTTGCCAAAAAGTTCCATTTCGGTTTCATCTGACCAGAGCACCTTCTTCCACATGTTTGGTGTGTCTCCCAGGTGGCTTGTGGCAAACTTGAAACAACACTTTTTATGGATATCTTTCAAAAATGACTTTCTTCTTGCCACTCTTCCATAAAGGCCAGATTTGTGCAGTATACGAGTTCTTGTTGTCCTATGAACATACTCGCCCATCTCAGCTGTAGATTTCTGCAGTTCATCCAGAGTGATCAGCCTCTGATCAGTCTTCTCCTTGTATGAGCTGAAAGTTTAGAAGGACGGCCGGGTCTCGGTAGATTTGCAGTGGTCTGATACTCCTTCCATTTCAGTATTATCGCTTGCACAGTGCTCCTTGGGATGTTTAAAGCTTGGGATATCTTTCTGTATCCAAATCCGGCTTTAAACTTCTCCACAACAGTATCTCGGACCTGCCTGGTGTGTTCCTTGTTCTTCATGATGCTCTCTGTGCTTTCAACGGACCTCTGAGACTATCACAGAGCAGGTGCATTCATACGGAGACTTGATTACACACAGATGGATTCTATTTATCATCGTTAGTCATTTAGGTCAACATTGGACCATTCAGAGATCCTCACTGAACTTCTGGAGAGAGTTTGCTGCACTGAAAGTAAAGGGGCTAAATAATTTTGCTTGCCCAATTCGTCAGTTTTTTATTTGTTAAAAAAGTTTGAAATATCCAAGAAATTTTGTTCCACTTCATGATTGTGTCCCACTTGTTGTTGCTTCTTCACAAAAAATATAGTTTTATATCTTTATGTTTGAAGCCTGAAATGTGGCAAAAGGTCAAAATGTTCAAGGGGGCCGAATACTTTCGCAAGGCACTGTATATGTACATATACGGTATGTGATGATGTTTCCACCATATATGCCGACATCTGACATTTAAGTATACATACATATATGGCCATATATTGAATGACAGTATGGGATACATTTAAAAAAGATTTTACCAAACATTTCATTGAAATACCCATACTTATCATCACATATACAGTACTGTATATAACATCAATCTCACACATAAGCATTCATTCTTATTTAAATTTGTAGTGGAATTGTTAACTGACATAAGGCAAGAATAAATGTAGCAGTATTTCTATATTATTTATTTACATAATCTCATATGTACATTGACAGATATTATAAATTACAGCACTTCTACTCTCTGTAAATCATAGGTAAATGCAGATATGGATATCAAATGTGGAAATGTATGTCACATATATAAAAACGGAAAGATGTGTACATATACAGTATGTGATGTTTCCACCATATATGCCGATATAGGACATATAATTTATATACATATATGGCCATATATTAGATTTCCATATGGGTAGAGCGGTGGGACAAGATGCTTGCACATGTGCGCAAAAAGTTGAGTCGATTGTGATTTATTAAGGAAAATCAGCATTGGATGTGCGTGCATACTGTTTTATTAATCCAAATATTTTTGTGCATGCGCACTTTCTGTGTTTTATTTGTATACGAACGTATACGCAACATTTTCACATGAATTCTACGCACAGTTTATAAATGAGGCCCCAGATCTCTACAAACACACTACCCTCTACAATACAGCACCAATTCAGCAATCAATGAAGTCCTTGAAAAATAGTAAACTGAAAAATCTAATTGATATCATATCCATTGTGATTAGTCTATATGAATACAATTGTAGTTGTTTCATGCAAATACTCACAGCAAAAATATTGATAAAAATTAGATCAACAGATGTATGCCTGAAATGACTGAAAATGGTCTGTAATCTTGTAATTCAAATGTGAATGACAAAGTTATGAGCCAGTCATCATTTGCAACATTGATGCCTCTAACCCACAGCGCTACACAGCATTTGGCAACAACTTTCAAAAAGTTAAGGACAAGTCTCAAAGTAAACAGTGAGAAAACAACTTTGTCAGATTAATAATTTTTTAAAACTTTATGTTGATGTTACATCTATACTTCTATACTAAACCTAAAACCAGCTAATTGCACCATGCCCTGAATTAATTACTGACATCTACATTACATTTATATAACTATCCAAAATGCGAACCGGTAAAATACTGGTTTACCAGTTTTAAACATATGATGAGATGCTCTTATTAGTGTGCTTAAAAATCAATTTGGATTACAGGAAATATTTATTGTAAGTAAAACTTTTGGGGGGAAAATTTGTAGTAGGAAATTAATGTTTATAGGACCAAATAATGACTCCTTCAACAGCTGGCTTCCCATCCCTCCTCATCTAACAAAGGATTTCCTGTGATGAATTAAGATTCATCGGAAGGGGGCAAACCCCAATCAATGTGTGTCACACATTTAAGCCTGTTAATATGTGATTTTTCGTTTTGATCCACCCATAAAGGGAGTTTGATATTATTACTTGTAAAAGGTTGTACAGGTCTTATGTTGTCTACACTGTAAAAACTGTAACTTATATATAACTTTAAAAAATTAAGACAACATTTTCCAACCACTTTTTGTAGGTTTAGCGAACTTCTTGTCTTTTTTACGTTGGGAAAAACTAGAAATAAACATTTTAGTGTGAGCTAAATTATTAGGTAAACTCTACTAAAAAGCCAAAAAAATTAGGTTTAACCAATGTCTAAATGGACAGTGTTTTAATCACAAAAACCTAATTAAATTAAGTTACATTTAAAAGAAAATGTATGATTTGCCTTCGTAGGGAAATGCGGCATGAGTGTTTACAGCTTTCGTATGCCACACTGACAGTGACTTCAAGATTGTATTTTTACAAATTAGAATTTCCAACAAGCGTAATGTTTTATTACCCACAACTCACCGTGAAGAGAACTACGTTGGTGGAATACGTTAAACAAGATCCTTAAACTACAGTACATAGATGGGAACACTCTTCTCAGTAATGGTTGCAATACATTTAAACACTTACATTTTCTATTTCGTTTGAGAGGTAAAGATTAATATTATAATTTAGTAATCAATACATGAATGCATAAAGCAGAACATACCTGAAAACAAACAATTCTTAAGAAGAAAACGTGCAGAAAAGCATGCTGGGAAATGGCGACAAGAGCGAAAATGGGCGGGTCGTGTCTTTTTACGTCTGATACAAACTTTTAAAATTAGTTTTGTTAAATCAATTTATAGTGAAGTCCATAGAAATTAATTTTATTGTAGAAAATATTGAGTTACGAAAATATTCAGATTTTTAACTTATTGATAACTCAAAAAAACAAAGAACTAAAAATAAATTAATTTATTGGAATAAATATAGTTTTTAAAATGAAGTCATACGGACAATAGCACTGAACGACTTTTTACAGTGTACACAGGGTTTCTAGAAGACAAATGCTAGCTCCCCCCTCTGTAAGATATTCAAATGTTATAACCCAGTCCTTTGTGACAGCCCGGCGACACACAATCTAATTGTTAATGTACTCTGTTGTTCTCCAATTCCAGCCAGTGAACTGATTCTGTATTTCGTATGCAGCGGGAGTTGTGGCCGGCCCCTCTCGAGGGGAAATATAAGTCTTTGTTTAAGGTTAAATCGGATGAGATCTCTTTAACGACTGTCCTGGCCACACGTTAGTGTGTGCCATAGCAAATGTGTTGAATAAATGTTGTGATAGACTGTACCGTATAAGACCTGCTTAGATCGTAGATCATATTTAGAAGTGTAAACAACAGGTAATTCTTGGTATTATTGTATAATTCTGTGTCCGGTTAAAGAGGTGTATTTATGCCTTTAATTGGAATTAAATATTATTCACTACTAAGTTCTGTCTGACATTCTAAATCATTTCCCAGAACATCTCCGGTGGAGTCGTTAACGCGAACGTAAGCTATCTTGTTTGCCAGCTCTTAAGTTGCAGCCCTTATCACGCACACAGTTCAAGCTAGGTAGCCTACGCACAGTTTTCTGAGTATCGCGGTAAGCAATTAAGTTTTCCCGGGTCGCTGTAGTATTTCTTCCGTAGCTGTTTACACACACGGATCAATGATCATTATGAGGTCAGATAGTTAGACAGGGAAATATTCAACCACGTCTATTCTATCAATCCTCTATACACATTTATTATGCATTTCTCCATTCTTAACTCAGACTATTGCAACAGGGAAGAAAAGGAAATATATTAATCAATAATGCTTTAACTTCATAAGTGCACATTAATTGTATCCTTTTACCCCCTTACTACAAAGTCAAATATAGGTTGTTGTCCCTATATAGATTCCATCTCACAACATTTAGAATAAAAATGTACAGCTAAACTGTCTATAAATGACTAATATAATAATGTCTTGTTCTAACAAATGAGTGCAGCTGAAAGCCTCACAAGGTCAGAGCTGGGGCAGATAAAACAGCCAGAATAATGATTGTTAGTGAATACAGTGACTCACCAAAAATTACTAATGTAACAGCTGTTCCGAACGAAAGGCTCCAACTGAACAGGGCCAGAAACTGTATGAAAACTAGAGTGTAAAATCCTTCATCAGGCGGTAATAAAAAATACACCCAATTTGAATGGCTTGTGAGTGAACCCTATGACAATAATTGTTTGATGAGCCTAGAGCGCGATACCACACTTTGGTACACAGACATACAAGTTAAGACTGAATGTTTGTTGTGACAGGTCTGTTTGTTTTCTATTGGGTTGTTAGACATTTTTATGTTAGTTATTTTAACCTCTGAAGGATAGGGCCATACATTTCCATTTTGAGCCCTATTAATAAAATGTTTTAAACCCAAAAACTAAACTCTTGCACCTCAGGATCTGAGGCAAGCATATACAAATTCCTGTTTACATTTTGAATGGTACAATTTGATAGATGTTAAACTGCTGTAGGAAAGGTTATTACCGTTCCTTTACAAGGACAATCTTGAACAATGAATGTTTTCAAACAACACAAAACTAAAAAAGAATGTTATTATGCAAACAACTGTTTCATGTCATTGTATGTCACCCAGAAAGAAAAGAAAAATCCTCTCACTATTTTCTAAAGCACTTTTTACAACAGCATCACAAAGTCCTTTGACTCATACCTGGCCTACAGAAATACAATAATGTTTCCCTGAACACAAAGATGATTAGCTGTCCTTCATGTCTCCCTGTACAGTAGCACTGTCTTAGGCATCTCACAGTACAGACATTGCAATTTATTGCCCTGGCCACATCTGCAGTCCTCATGTGCCTATCGTCTGTAAGTGTCACGCCCAGCCCAGTGAGGTTAAGAGCAAAGTATCAGGAATTCTCTAATGTTGTGCATTCTGCTACTTGTTAAGTGTGTTATACTGCAAGCAACTGGACTCATTAAAACCCACAGAACTCTGCTCCCTGCCTGGTCTCCTTCTCTTCAGTACACACCGCCCTAGTAAAGCAAGAGAGTAAGCTGTTAGTGTCCACAGTTGCATATTCATAAATAAAAGTTGGTCATTGAACAAGCAAGATATTTAGCCTTTTACAAATTCTCATTAAAATAGTGTCCTGAAAAAATATATTTTTTTTGCAGAGTTTTAGTATCAATATATATTATCTGCAACATATTGCCCAAACAGTAGGGCAAGACCAGTGGTGTTCTAAACATGTTTGCGTGTATTTCCAAATAATCTTGTTGTATTACAGTTTTTGCCCGTTGCTTGAACACATTTTGCAAAACTTTGCTCATTGTCCCAAAACTCTACACACATGTAAACATGACACAACATTGGGAAATATACCATTCACATCTGTGTCAAATTGAAACTCTACTATCAAAACCTAAACTCTGCCACCAAAACCTAACATTCCTGTGTCAAAATGTAACTCTGATGACAAAATGACACATATGCATACATTTTCAGATCAGGGGGAACACACTAGTCTACTTTATATAAAACACTGCAGTCTTTGATTTTTAGTGTTTATTGAGGAGGCACATTTTCAAACAACCAAAAAAGCAAATAGGCCTACTCAATATTGTACATTGCAGCACTGTACATTGCAGTAACATGAATTCAGATAAAGCAAAAAAATTATTATAATAGAAAAAACACTATACTGTAAACACAGAAAATCATGGCAATTGTGCATATGTGGGCTCATGGATCCCGCCGTCTGTTGGGGTCCGGCCACAGGACCTCATCAACATCACAAGCAATGTCTTCTCCTGCTAGGCACCGGGGAAAATATCCCCTTGCATGTCGAAACCATCCATGGATTGCTGTCACCTGAATGTCGCCGCAGGCCTGTTCCATTGCCTGGAGAAGAGGCATGCGGGCATGTGGTTGGCGGTCATATACATGCCATCTCCAAGCCGAAAATAATTCCTCTGTAGGGTTTAAAAATGGTGAGTAAGGGGGCAAGCATACCACTTCAAATTGATTGTGGTTGGTGAAACCTGGGCTGATTTGTTCTGTACAACTATATTATGGAGAGCATCTAGAAATGTGAGTATATGTTGGCTATTGTATGGACCTAGTTTTGCATGATGATGCAGAAGCCCTCAAAGGCTTATGGCGGCACACAATGTGATATTAACCCGCGCTGCCCCAGGACGTGCACAATTGCCCTGTGGCCAATTACATTACGACCCTGTCATCTTGTTTTACTCAGGTCGAATCCAGCTTCATCAATGAAAATGAATTCATGAGGCTGTGCAGCTCCATCCATGGCCAAGGTTCTCTGTAATAAAAATAAAAGACATAGTACTGTACTACAGTGCTACACATACAGAACCCTCACCCCATCACACAGGTACCTGTGTAGCTCTCCGAATGGATCCATGTGGTACTGATATGGTACACATTCAGCTGCTACTGGATTTCACCAATACTGTATTGTAAATATAAAGGACAGTTACACTTACCCGTACATATTCAGCTCGAAGTCCTTTGACTCAGACACTGTTCCTCTCAAACGGGACCCTGTAGAGCTGCTTCATGGTGATGTTGTGTTTTCCCAAGATGCGTCTAATGGTGGTGATGCTCATATGGTTTTTGTTGTTGAACACTTCCCTGTCTGCAAGTATTTTCTGTCGTAGCTGGTGAAGACGGATGGCATTGTCTGCCCTCACTAGGTCCACAACGACAAGTTCCTGCTGTTGTGTTAACAGGCGTTGTCATCCTCCCCCAGAAGGTCTTCAAGTCATTCTAGAGAAATACAACCACAAACTGTCATCGGTTTGCTTCATTTTCTTAGGGTATCAATCACTGTATTGAAACATCTGAATATAAGTAATCATGGTATGTTTCACAAAAAATACCAATTTGGCAGCAAAAGGAGCATTAGCACCCTGCAATACCCTGTACACGTGATGTGGTAATGTGATATACTGTAGTGCAGTGCTGTAAATACCATCTGCGCAGAGTAGAAGGTAGAGAGGTGAAGACATACCTGTTGTCCAGTTGGAATGTTCTTATTACAGATGCCACTGTGAAGCGGCTTGGATGTGGATGGACTCTGCTTCCCTCATTGTCAGGTCATGGTTGATGACATGGTCCACCAAAGTTGCTCTTAAATCATCAGAAATAGGGGTCCGTGCATGGCCTCTTTGACCTTGACCTTGTCCTCCCTCTTCCTCTTGCTTTACCTCTGCCTCTTGCTCTCCCTCCATCCATGCTTGCAAAGTTCTTGAAATGGCTAAACTAATGGCTTTTTGTAGCTGGCTGATTGGTGTTCAGTTTTGCAAGTAAGTGCATTCAGGTGTGTATTTGAGTTGTTACAATTACCCAATGTGTTTTGTATTTTGGATCCATGTGTTTTCCAAATGGGACCCTGAGATTGCATTTATGAACAAAGTGTCTTATGTATGAAATAGAGTGTAGTATGTAGGACCAAGTGTGCTGCATAAAGGCCTTGTTTAAGGTATGGGTACATGTGTTTGAGATATGGTAACAAATGCTTCAAGTTGTGTTACATTAGTCTAAGCATGGGTCTATAGTGTTCAAGCAACAGGCAAAAACTGTAAACCTTATGAGCCCCATGTACATGGGGGTCATAACCACAGACACACTTGTAGCCTGTGAGTGCCCTATCAGTGTTTTCATACTTCTTATACTCATTCTTTTTTCACCCTGCACTATGAATGTTTACACGGTGTGTTCAGTAAAGACATGAAACATATTATAGTTTGTGTGTTATTCGTTTAAGGAGACTGTGTTTGTCTATTTTATTGAAGATCATATCAAATTATATGACCAGTTTATGCAGAAATCCAGATAATTTCAAAGGATTCACATATTTTTCTTGCCACTGCATGCTTTGCACAGTAGCCAGGGGATGAGGTTAGGCAAGATGTGCTTTGTAATCAATTTCATGCTTGACAGGATTTTTTGTGATGAGGCAAGGTAACCATGAATTGAACTTTACAAAGCTAGGATCAGAGAAATGTTATCAGTAGTTATTATTAAATCTGCATTATGTAAGTTATGTTCAAAACTCCAAAAAGCTACAGAACCTTTATTTTAGGATAAGTAATGGTCAGAACTAGAATATTTGGTAACGCTTTAGATTACAGCCCGGAAAGTACTGCGTAAATACACCGAATTTACAGCGTAACTTTCGGTAATTATAGTGTAATTATAAAGTATGTACGTGTATTTATAAGGGAACAATTTATAATATCTGGGAAATAAACGGGTAACAACAAAGAGAAATACAAATAATATATCCAGTAAGTATTTTATAACTAAGGGGTAACTATTTTATTATTACATGGTAGCTATGCTAAACATATTGGAAATTTACAAATAATTTATAGGCTACAGTAATTAATTCCTAACTTCGTACTAACTCTTAAATATTACGTGATATGGCCTAGGCTACATGC
>JACXGM010020682.1:0-17662 GCA_016801145.1 Umbra pygmaea | reverse complement strand
ATGACGTTAGTGAAGATGTTGTGACGACGTTAGTGAAGATGTTGTGACGACGTTAGTGAAGATGTTGTGACGACGTTAGTGTTAACTGTCTGGTAAGTTTTTGCCCAGAGCCCGATGGTAACAGGTAGACACTAGGGGGTGCTGTTTGAAACTGAGCTATGCTGAGCCTCCACCTCCTCCTTCTCTCCAACCCCCCTGAGCCCCCACCTCCTCATCTTCCTCCATGTACTGATTGTAGCGCTGCTCCATCATCTCCTTCTGCCAGCGCTCCTGTTCCAGGGTCTGCTGGATCAGCTGGGCCACCTCGCTCTGCTCCCCAGGTTTCTCCCGGCCAATCATAAACCTGCAAACAGCCAAGAAAACAGCCAATCATGAACCAGCAAACAGCCAAGAAAAAAGCCATTAATGAACCAGCAGCCGGAAACCTAAATAGTCATTCAGTGGGTGCTTTCACAAAGGTACAGCTGGGTATTAACTAGATGCTTTCACATACAGTTTTCTCACAAAAGTGAGTACACCCCTCACATTTTTTGTAAATATTTGATTATAACTTTTCATGTGACAACACTGAAGAAATTACACTTTGCTACAATGTAAAGTAGTGAGCGTACAGCTTGTATAACTTTGTTGTCCCCTCAAAATAACTCAACACACAGCCATCAAAGTCTAAACCGCTGCCAACAAAGTGAGTACACCCTTAAATGAAAATGTCCAAATTGGGCCCAATTAGTCATTTTCCCTCCCTGTTGTCATGTGACTCATTCCTGTTACAAGGTCTCAGGTGTGAATGGGGAGCAGGTGTGTTAAATTTGGTGTTATTGCTCTCACACTCCCTCATACTGGTCGCTGGAAGTTCAACATGGCACTTCATGTCAAAGAACACTCTGAGGATCTGAAAAAAGTATTGTTGCTCTACATCAAGATGGTTTATAAGACTGCCAAGACCCTGAAACTGAGCTGCAGCCCAGTGGCCAAGACCATACAGTGGTTTAACAGGACAGGTTCCACTCAGAACAGGCCTCGTCATGGTCAACCAAAGAAATTGCGTGCACATGCTCAGCGTCATATCCAGAGCTTTTCTTTGGGAAATAGACCTATGAGTGCTTCCAGCATTGCTGCAGAGGTTGAAGGGGTGGGGGGTCAGCTTGTCAGTGCTTAGAACATACTCTACACACTGCATCAAAATGGTCTGCATGGCTTTCGCCCCAGAAGGAAGCCTCTTCTAAAGCTGATGAACAAGAAAGCCTGTAAAATGTATGCTGAAGACAAGCTGACTAAGGACATGGATTACTGAACCATGTCCTGTGGTCTGATGAGGACAATATAAACTTATTTGGTTCAGATGGTGTGAAGTGTGTGTGGCGGCAACCAGGTGAGGATTACAAAGACAAGTGTGTCTTGCCTACAGTCAAGCATGGTGGTGGGAGTGTCATGGTCTGGGACTGCTTGAGTGCTGTCGGTACTGGAGAGCTACAGTTCTTTGAGGAAACCATGAATGCCAACATGTACTGTGACATACTGAAGCAGACCAAGATTGCCCTCACTTCGGAGACTAGGCCTCAGGGCAGTTTTCCAACATGATAACGACCACACACCTCCAAGACTGCCTTGCTAAAAAAGCTGAAGGTAAAGGTGATGGACTGGCCAAGCATGTCTCCAGACCTAAACCCTATTGAGCTGGTGTGGGGCATCCTCAATGGAAGGTGGAGAAGCACAAGATCTATATAGTATAGAATGCTATCAAACCAGGAGTGGGGGGTTGGTATGTCTTCACTGCCTTCAGTGGAAAGTGTGCTTTTTCGTGGGAAAAACATTCCTATGACGTTTTTTACGATTTAAGACGGCATCAGAAGATGACGCGCATCCAGAGCAACCTGTGACTGCCGACCGTGAACCACTGTAGTAAAACAATCACGTAGAGCCAGAAGGGTGCATTTACAAAATGCAAGACCTAATTTATTTCGATTTGCTTACATTTTCTTTTTTTTGGTTTGTGTTTACTTTTAAAAACTTCTCGTGAAGTCCAGGCAAAAAGTATTAAATAGGAATCGCAGAGAAAGACTGATCCTGCAATGCGGGCTGCACAGGCAACGCATGCAAAGACGTTCCGCTAATTATTACTTTCCGTAATAACTACCTACACCGTTTGTACTTTAAATAATATTTGAAACCACACACCAAAACACTAGTGTGACATCACGTCTATGTTTTCACCTACACCAATCAGCGATTTTGCTGAACTGGAACCAGGGATAAGACCCCCCAACGGTGCTGCCGGCACGAGCTTCCAAATGAGGCTGCCAGCATACAAAAAAATTTGCAAAACGTTAGAGTTCCAGAATTCAGTAGGGTAATGGAGACATCTATAACCAGGTGGAACCGTGAATTTCATGGTTCTACATGGTAATGGAGACGAGGCATAACATCCAGTGCTAGAAAATAAGGCAGAAAATAAGGCAGTGCTGGAAAATAATGGTGGCCACACATAAATATTGACACTTGGCTCCAATTTGGACATTTTCACTTAGGGGTGAACTCACATTTGTTGACACCAGTTTAGACCTTAATGGCTGTGTGAGCCACTTTGAGGGGACAGCAAATTTACACTGTTATACAAGCTGTACACCCACTACTTTACATTGTAGCAAAGTGTAATTTCTTCAGTGTTGTCACATGAAAAGTTATTTTTAAATATTTACGAATATTTAAGTTATAATCAAATGTTTACAAAAATGTGAGGGGTGTATACTGTATGTACACTTGTATAACTAGATGCTTTCACACATGTACACTTGGGTATTAACTAGATGCTTTCACACACTTACACTTGGGTATTAATTACTGTGGATGCGTGAATTCCAAAAACAGCATTCAAATTCATACAATTTGCCTTGGAGAAATTACACTTTTATTTTTCAGCTTTGCTTAAGATTATTTTATTTAACTTGTTGGCTCTGGGACTCAAACTAGTGACGTTTAGGTTACTGCCCCAACTTTCCTACATGCCTACTGCCCTTATTGTTAAATTCATCAAGTCTGACCCAAACAGTTTAGAAACAAGTGCAAGGGCATGAAGAAAGTCACACACTGTCCACAGATGCCTTCACAAAACTAAAGTAAAGTAAGAGGCTAGGAGGGAGCTGAGCTATGACGAAAGGGGAATATTAGGTGAGTAAATGTGGCACGCTATAAGGATCAAGAATTATGGCTCAGATTGCACCCCCTGTGCTATCCAGTGTTCACTACTTTTGCCCAAAGCCTAAGAGCATGAACGCATTTCTTAGGGAGCACAGTGTATTAGATCTGGTTAGTCCCTGATGCACTAACCACCAGGACACCTTTCCGTCCCTGGAATAATTCTGACCTAGTCTTTCCAGGTCCAGTATTCCCATATCACTTTAGAAATATTTTCCCAGGATTTTGTAAACAAACAGCCTAAGGAATTCTAAGGAATGAAGTACTGAAGTAAAAATGGTGCCTACAGATTCAGCTTTTTGAGTTGTTTAGTTAATCAGAGCCAAACATCCAAGGTTTTTCAAAAGCAAAGTCATTTATATACTGCAAAACAATATATTTTCTGCATAGTCTGCACTCATAGAAAACTGTGAACAAACAGCAGTAAAGAGTTTTACCATAATTCCTTATGTTTACTTTGCCGAGTGTAACAAACTTTTAAAATGATCTGTACATGCTTTGATTCTTTCAGGAGGAAGACTGAAGAACCCAGAAACTAGAACTTGTATTATTCAAGTCGGTTCTCTGTGCACGTGACAAACTCCCCTTCACAATTCATCCCATTCCACACGAAGACATACCTCGCCTAGCCCCCGTGTGACCATGACAGACTGTCTGTCTTCAGACTTAGAACATCTGACACAGTAGCTCTGGTGCATACTGGACCCTGCATATTGGCCAGCAGCATAGAGCCCTGTATAGCACCGCAGGTTCGCTTCTAAAGCTAAGCAGGGTCGGACCTGGTCAGGCCCTGGATGGGAGACCAGTGCTGCTGGAAGTGGTGTTGGAGGGCTAGTAGGGGTCACTTTTCCCTCTGGTCTAAAGATCTAAGTGATGGGGACATCTGCCATGCGTAGGGTGCGTCTTTCGTGTGGGATGTTTAACATGTGTCCTGACTCTGTGGTCACTAAAGACACCATGGCAGTATTGGTAAGATTAGGGGTGCTAATGTGTCCTGGACACATTTCCAATCTGGCCCTCATACCATCATGGCAACCTAATCATCCCTGTCTCTCAATTGGCTCAGTCATTCCCCCCTCCTCCCCTTCTCCCCAGGCTGTTGCTGCAAATGAGAAAGTGTTCTCAGTCAACTTGCCTGGTAAAATAAAGGAAAACTAACTTCAGACTGCAATACAGGCTGTCACATGATGCCCAGTTGGACGAAACATCTAAGAAACACTGGATGGTTGGTTGCCTAGAGATGAATTTTCACACTACGTGAGTCAAAGCAGCCGGATGCATATTGACATGTATGACGTACATAGAACCAGGATACTTTTTACATATTTTATTTATTGAAGCTTTAGAAAAAAAGGTTTCAATATTAGGTCTGTCAACGCTGAAATATATAACTAAAATAAATAACAATTCACAAGTAAAAATGTCTTCAAAGGGATCAAAATTTAAGGAATGGTTTATTAAATCCAAGCCATCGTCTATTGTTACCCAAATGCAGTGGAAAGCACCGATACCATTTTTATGATGGTTTAGATTGTTATGATTTACTTCTGGTTGGTTTAGATTGTTATGATTTACTTCTGGTTGGTTTAGATTGTTATGATTGACTTGTGGTTGGTTTAGATTGTTATGATTGACTTGCAGTTGGTTTAGATTGTTATCATTTACTTGTAGTTTGTTTTGGTTTGTTATGGTTGACTTGCAGTTGGTTTAGATTGTTATAATTGACTTATAGTTCGTTTAGATTGTTATGATTGACTTGTAGTTTGTTTACATTGTTATGATTGACTTGTAGTTCCTAAACGTCTGCTGCTGGACCCCCGGATATGTCATTGTTTTCTTGGTGGCTTTGAATTAGCTAACCTTATTCAAGCAGGTTAGCTTGATGATTGGTTGAATAAGAGAAATTAGGGCTGGATGAACAAGGATACATTCAGCTCGAGTTCTTTTCAATTAACTGTGTCATTTCTCTTGTCTCATGGATTTCAAGAGGATATGAGCCCTTGGAACTTTGCTTGACAGCTCATTTCAATACCTAAGTGTTAAAACCCAGCCTAAATCAAATATGTGCTCTTAGCAAAACTAATACAACATTGTGAGGGTTTTCACAATAACGGCACCACCTCAAAACACCAGTGTCAGAATGCCCACAGTGGAAAACCACCACAACCAATAATCAGTGGTCGGTAAAGCTACTTTTCAGTTACATTCCAGTTACATGTTGAGTTCACAAGTTTTGGGAAGTCCCTAAGTAAGAAAAAAGACCAAGTAAACGGAGTTCATATCTTAAAAGTAACCCATGAAACAAATAGAAAGAGTAAAGTAAAATATCAATCATGGTCACCAGTAAGATATGAACTCCATTTACCTGATCATTTTGTCTTAATTAGGAACTTCCCAAAACTTCTGAACTCAGCAAGTAATTGGAATGTAACTGTACAAGCTATTTTACCTAACACTGCAAATAATGAGTAGAATTCACAACGGTTTCATTTCATTTTCCACTTCATTGTTAAACAGATCATACAACTATGTATGTAGACAGATGTAGCCTAATCTGAAGGATAAACTTAAGTTTCTTTTTACATTCCTTGTGGATTTGTGTAATACTTTGTTCTAAATATCTTTATAGAGAGCTTGTTGACTGATGGAAGATTGGATTTACAAAAAGTCAATGTAACACTTCTCTAGTATGCTTAAATAAACTGCTAACTGTTCTTAAAAGTTTAAACAGGAATATTTCTATAGGTTTTCCATTAAAATTATTAAGACGTGTACAAATCAAAATGTCGTGTGACATTGCCCATGTAGGTTGTCGTCAAAACTCTGGCAAAGTCATGCTGTAGCTTTTGAATGGCCAGTCATTACTATTATTATGTCTAATCATTGGATGATCCAATAAAAATGATAGCACTAAAAGTTTATGTGAGAAGCATCGAATGTGTAACAACCTCAGACCAAAATCTCCCAGACTATCCGGGAGTCTCTCGCATTTTAATAGCGGCTCCCTGATACCCGCATATTATGTACAATATTCCGGGAAATCTATATTTTTTTGAGGCGAGAGAGTTCAATGGGCTTTTGTATTGGTACACGACGGGCTCTGGAGAAACCGAGAGAACGAGTGACAGACGTGGTGAGAGTGTCACAGCACGCATTATGACTGGTCTCTCTTTGTGCATCAGTTTTTCAGTAGGCGGACTTTCCAGTTGACCTTTCTCTCTGCTTGCAGAGATTGCAGAGAATGAGTGGCATTTGCTGTGCATTTTTGTGATGATGCTTCAAATTGCACGCAGAACCAACTTGGTGAAAGTGGAAGCAATGGAGAAATGTGAGCTTCTGTTGCATACATAACGACATGATGCATGTGGAGAAGTTTGTGGACTGCCACTGTATGTGTGATCCAGGCGACTGTCATTACAGCATTGTTGCGTTAGGTAGGCGCTTTTATGATCATCGCTACACATAAGATGGTGATTACTGTGCTTTAATTTACTGAAGAAAAACTTAATAAGCTACTCACCAAAACTACTTAATAAATCATGCCCCTAATAGGCACACACAAAATATGTTGTTGTAACACTTTCGTCAGCGTTGTTACCGCAGTGTTAACACTTCTTCACCGTGACAGCCCTGTGACATCACTTCTCTAAATGTGTAATGTGGAAAATCAGGTTTATGGTCATATAGTCAAAAAAGCCTACAACTGATTAAACCTCAAAATAGATTTTACAGCTTTTTAGTTACTAATCTGTTTCCGTACCTTAAGACAGTTATATAACAGGACCCGAGAGAGGTTGACTGCATTATTCAACAGGTGCCCTTTCGTGAGCTGGGTGTCAGGGATGATGCACACAGCGGAAGGAGTTGTGACCAAGAGGCAAACCTCCAAGCTTTGCATGCAAAAAGATGTCACACAAAAAAACAAAACACACCCCTCTACCGAATGTTTAAAACCACGCAATCTATTTTCTGTGGTTACGCTGACGCACGGTCAACAGAGGAACAACACTTCTAATTTTGGACTAATCAAAAAAATGTCCCTTGACAGTGCATCCAGTCAGCAGCATGTCTGAGGGTGATTGACAGATGTGCTAACCAATGAATATTCAGAAGCTCTGAGACACGCTTTATTCAGCCTGCAAGAACATGAGGCGAAGTGAAAAACAAGTGGGCCTTGTCTGGAAATGCCTGTACTTGTGAATATGCCAGTATCCCACTTCCACCATCTGTACAATCTTATCCGACCTCGGATCACAGTACTCAGCCTCCACAGACTGTATAGAGACAATTATTTGATGCAAAAATGGAGCAAAATAAAAAAAATAAAAAATAAGAACTGTGACAAATTTAGTTTGGGTCAAGGTGCAATCGCCAGGGGAGCCGTTCACAATGGGAGACAATCACAAGGAGAAACGTCTGGTTTGGTTGGTGATGACATTTTTGGGGCATCTCTTCCTTGCTTTTTACCTCCACACAGCTCACTCTCTCTACACCTCCCTGTCTTTTTGATTACAGCCCTTATTTCAGACTGAAACCAGAGTCTGAACATGACGCTACACAAAAAAAGCAATACCCTGTTCAAGTTATCATTTAAAAGGCATAAAACTGAGTTGATAAAAGCTGAGGCTCAAATCGTTTTCCTCTTAAGTGATAAGAACTAAAATTGTAAATGCCACTTATGTCCATCTTAGATTACAGTGATGATATTTCTATGCATGCTGCCAGATCTACAATTTAACCACTAACCACTGTTTTCCACTGTGCCCTTACAAGATTTTCACTGTATCTGCCATTACATCTGCATCTGCTGTCAATGTGACAAACAAACTAAACTTGAACATGTATTGCTGGCTTTGGCTTAGAACGTCCTGTTGCTTTTTTGGGCATCTTTATACATAAGTAAAGAAAATAATTTCCTGAAAATAATTTCCTGAAAATAATTTTCT
Organism: Umbra pygmaea; assembly: GCA_016801145.1. Classification (NCBI taxonomy): domain Eukaryota; kingdom Metazoa; phylum Chordata; class Actinopteri; order Esociformes; family Umbridae; genus Umbra; species Umbra pygmaea. Next base: position 9,521 of record JACXGM010020682.1, on the reverse strand, counting down.
GAAAATAATTTCCTGAAAATAATTTCCTGAAAATAATTTCCTGAAAATAATTTTCTGAAAATAATTTCCTGAAAATAATTTCCTGAAAATAATTTCCTGAAAATAATTTCCTGAAAATATTTTTCCTGATATTTATTTTTAAAGAACTAGTAGAGAAATACATCATATACCTAACAACATTAACATATTTTCTAATGAGAATTCATCTGGACAACAGAGATTTTGTTTCTTATGGACATTTAGATGTATCTTTAGCTGAACACGAAAATCACTTTTAGATGAAATCTTTTTTATTGAAATCTTCTATTTTTGCAATTTTTCATATTTTACGTCTATTAATTTGCTCAAGTTATAGATGTTTTGTGTGGCTCAGTCATGTCCAGGCATGCTCTCAGGGCAGGTTGCATAACGTTTCTGGAACTGACACAGCTTGGGCATGTCTGAGCATGGATGGATTATGCCTGGAAAGTCTATAAAAGCAGCATGCATGTAGAGATGCTACACATTACGTTGATATAATTTTGAATGTATGTTAATGCTATTGTTTTAAGGCTTATCTTTGTATACAGTATGTAAGCTATATATAGTTGTGCTCAGAAGTTTGCATACCCTGGCAGAAATTGTGACATTTCAGCATTGACTTTGACAGTATCACTGTTCATGCAAAAAATCTGAAAGTTATATAAGGATAGTGATCATACTATCACATTAATTATCACAAAGTTCTCTGGCTCCTTCCTAAACCATACTGATAACAGAAATCCCCAAATGGCCCTGATTAAAATTTTACATACCCTTGTATGTTTGGCCTTGTTAGAGACACAGGTGACACACACAGGTGAAAATGGCAATTAAAAGGTTCATTTCCCCCACCTGTGGCATTTTAAATTGCAATTAGTGTATAAATAGCCAATGGGTTTGTAGGCTCTCATGTAGATATGGTATATTAAGTGGGCTAGATGTCAAAAGACCTGCGTAATAAGGTACTCGAACTGCAAACATTTGGAAAAGGATATAAAAAGATATCCAAAGCCGTGATAATGTCAGTCAGTACTGTTCAATCACTTATTATTAAGAACTGGAAGATTCGGGGATCTCTTAAAAATAAGCGAAGCACAAGAGAAAGTTGACCCTCCAGTGGTTACAGCACAAAAAGGTTCTGGAATGGCCATCACAGTCTTCTGACCTTACTATCATAGAGCCAATCTGGGTAGATTTCAAACGTGCAGTTCATGCAAGACAACCAAAGAATTTGCATGACCTGGAGGCATTTTGCCAAGACAAATGGGCAGCTATACCACCTGCAAGAATTCGGGCATCATAGAGCACTATCACAAACGATGGCATGCTGTCAGTGATGCTAAAGAGGGCAATACACCATATTGAGAACTAAGAGTATGCAGACATTTGAACGGGGTCATTTCATTATTATTTTATTTGTTACCATGTTTTCTCTTATGATTGTGCCATTCTGTTATGACCTACAGTTGAATATGAATCCCATGAGAAATATAAAATATATACGTTTTGGCTGGTCACTCATGTTTTCTTTAAAAATGGTACAATTACCAATTCTCCAGGGGTATGCAAACATTTGAGCACAACTGTAACAAGTAAGCCAGTTATAGATTTGAAAGCACAAATGTCTTGTCGATGTCGCAACAGCCGTGAAACGTTCTGCTACATTTGTGGCTAGTACATGTCTGAGCTTCAAAAATGCACAATGACTGGACTTTGAAGAATGTGACCTGTACTTTGGGTTTTAAAATTCAGGATTCAGACAAGTCCTCGGCTCCCCACATTTGTTCTGCAGGTGTACTGTCGATCTTAGTGCTCGGCTCAGAGGTGCTGCGAAGGCAATGCCGTTGACTGTGCCGATGATATGGCGAGAACAGTAGGATCACTTGACAGACTAACTATTGTCTGAATAAAGCCTTTGGTTTCTTTACTAAAAATAAGAAATTAATCGAATACTCAAATCTGCCTTTAGCCATGAGACCAGTGCCACATGATATCAGTCTTCCAGTACTGAAGTCACCAGAGAAATGGAGCTGAGATGAAACAGATGAAGATGCTGCAATGTACCAGCTGGGCACAGACAGTGACATTGATCCGGATTTTGAACCATGCATGTCTGGTGAGCCTCATCTAAAAACACTGTCAGATTTAAACAACCTGATCAGGGACTAAGGTTTGTCAGAAGCATAAGCAGAACTATGGGTTCAAGACTGCAAGGATGGTGTTAGGTCTCACCGGGTATGAACATTTTTGTCATTCAAAGCTGCCAAGATGATTTAACAAATTTCTTTGCAACGTTTTCTGTACTGACATTGACGGTATTTTCTGTGTACGAACAGCAATTCCCAATTTTTGCATATTATTTTGTGAAACATTCGTTATTCACAGGTAGGCATTAATGCAGGAACGATGGATGAGTGGATGAGAGGAGGAGGGATGAGGACAGACAGGATCAGGGGATGAGAAGATGAGTAGAGTGAGGGTGAGAAGATGAGGGATGAGGGCTGAGGGGATGAGAGCGGAGAGGCTGGGGGGATGAGGGTTAAGAGAATGCGAGATGAGGGCAGAGAGGATGCAGGATGAAAGATTAGAGGATGATGGCTGAGAGGATGAGGGCTGAGAGGATGAGGGGATGAGAGGATGAGAGCTGAGAGGATGAGAGCTGAGAGGATGAGGGCTGAGAGGATGAGGGATGAAGGATGAGGGCTGAGAGGATGAGGGATGAGGGCTGAGAGGATGAGAGGATGAGAGGATGAAAGGATGAGAGCTGAGAGGATGAGGAATGAGATGATAAGGGATGAGAGGATGAGGGCTGAAGGATTAGGGCTGAGAGGATGAGGGCTGAGAAGATGAGGGCTGAGAAGATGAGGGATGAGAGAATGGGAGGATGAGAGTATGAGGGCTGAGAGGATGAGGGCTGAGAGAATGAGGGCTGAGAGGATGAGGGCTGAGAGGATGATGGCTGAGAGGATGATGGCTGAGTTGATTTGTAATATGATTGGTGAAATGTCTATTTAGTCATCTACATTGGAGTTTTGGGCCACCGAGAACTTTCAGTGGGAGATCAGGGACATATCTGGTATATCACAGCCAACAATTGTCAAAGTATGCCAGCAGTTTTGGTGGCTATCAAGTCCCTTTCTCCTAGGTATATTCAATTTCCATATGATGATGCTCAGCTAACTGTGATTAAAAGACAATTTTATGAGATTTCTGGGTTTCCAAATGTTGATTTGTAAAAAAAATTAATTTAACCTTTATTTAATCAGTTTAGCACATTGAGAATGGTTTCCCGTTTGAAATGGCACCTGGCCAATATAAAGCGTTGAGATGCAGAGAACATGAAGTTAGACATATAATTACAAGACAAAGAAGTACACAATAAAAATAGTAAACCAGGAATGTTGGGCAAGGCCTGAATTATGATTTTGTACAATTAGTGCAACAAATATCACTATATGGAGGTAGATGTTTGGTAAGTACATACAGCGTGGCATTGTGCCATACAGTCAGTGGAAAAAATATAAATGAATAAAAAACAAAGAATAGGGTCTGAGGTAGAGAGGTACATTTGTTGAGATACAAAGGGGCTGTGCATTAATAACACTAAGGTGGGTGGCATAATGACCAGGACTGTGTGAGGGGGAGTGGGCAAAATATACAGAGACAGCTATGCTGGTTAAGAGTGTGGAAAAATGTGTTAACGGCATAAAAAGAGTGGGTGGGGTTAACATGTACAATGGTCTGACAGTAGTTTTGAGTAGTACTTTGAAGGTGGTTAACAGGACAGTGGATTCAAGCATCAGGGTTTTTGTAGTATGTTCCAATCATTGGCAGCAGAGCACTGGATGGAAGGGCGGCCAAAAGAGGTGCAGGCTTTAGTGGCAATCAGAGTGATATACCTGCTTGAATGCAGATTAAGAGAGGGTGTTGCTCTGGGGATTAATGATTTTAGGTAAAGTGGGGTTTTGCCTAGTAGACACTTGTAAATAAGATGATGCCAGTGTGTTTGACGCCGGGTGTGTAGTGAAGGCCATCCGATTAGTGTATAGAGACTGCAGTGGGTGTTATATGGAGCATTTGTGACAAAACGGATGGAAATGTGGTATACAACATCTAGTTTTCTAGGGAGAGAGTTTGATTCCAGATCTATACATTACATCACCGATGTCTAGTAATAGAAAGGATGGTCATTTTCACGAGGGCGAGTTTGGCTGGAAAAGTGAAGGCTTTATTACGGGATAGGAAGCAATTCCTGGATTTAATTTTGGAATGGAGCTGGTTGATGTGGGTCTGGATGGAGAGTGAGGAGTCTAACCAGACACCTAGGTTTTTATAGTTGTCTACATGTTCCAGTACAGACCCGTCAAGTGTGGTGATGATTGTTGGGCAGGCAGGGGCAGTGTGTGATTGGTTGAAGGCATACGATTAGATTTATTAGAAAAACTTAGAAGTAATTGGAGGCAACGGAAGGAATGTTGTATGTTATTAAAGATTTCTGGAAGGTTTTTTGTCCAACGTCGGGCCAGATGTATAGAGAATGGTGTCATCTGCATAGAGGTGAATCATAGAGTCACCTGCAGCAAGAGAAACATCATTGATATATACAGAGAATAGTCGGCCCAAGAATTGAACCCTGTTGTGTGTTCTCAGAGAATGGTGAGCCTGAGGTTCTATATACAATCTAAAACAATAGACACTCTGCAGACCTTTATTTTGAAGGCAACATGAAAATAAGAAGTCTCATTGTTGCAGCCAAATGTGACTTGTGACCTAAAAAACAATGACTTGGTCCCACCTCTGGTGTTCTCACAGAATGGTGAACCCAAAGTTGTACTGATAGATAGGGAGTTAGTGTTCTTACTTGACGGTGCCGGTGGTGTTCCTGAGGACGGAGGCAGCGAAGGCCTGGGTCACGCCCACCAGACTGGTCCCATCCACCTCAACAATCAGGTCATTCACCTGGATCCTGCAGGGAGAGAGAGCGGAACGAAGGCAGACATGGTGAAGCAAGAGGATGGAGGATCATGGGAAAACCCAGCTCACTTCGAAGATGTAACGGCTGTCAGGAACGTACCTTCCATCTCGATGTGCAGCGCCTCCGTCTGTGACAGTCTTTACAAAGATGCCCAATTTCTCCAGACCCATGTCTGCCCCGGCCCCCATGCCGATAATACTGATACCCAAACCATCCCCGTCTGTGGACGAGAGCAAACCTGACAATTACAATTTCATTTGATCAAGTACGACAAAAACATACTCTGTATGGACATCTGATTTACAAATGTAAGAGACATAGAAATGCTGCTATTGGAATGAAACAGGGGAACTTTAGTAGCAGTAGAAGACTGCTACTATTTGTAAGCTGCTACACAAAGGCATTATCTGTATCAGAACTTAATTATATACTGCAAATAGCCACAATCTATTGTAAGAATCAATTAAGGACATAATTGGTCTGCAGTTGTTTGTCACCTCTAAGCATGTCCCAAGGTGCTAGCTACCTGTTGGTCCTCTGTGTCAGTGTCTGAGTCGGTGTCTCCATTCCCCACCGACTCTGTTTCACGTGCTTATTCTCCCGGACAATTACAATGACATCATCATCAACCAATGGATTGCTTGTTTGTCCTCAACCACACACACCTGGCTTCACTCCCTTCAGTAGTAAGTGTATTTAGCCCCACTGGTTTGTCTCCCCTTGTCGGTCAAGTTCTCCTGTCGTGTGTGTTTTGTGTGCAGCCTAATTGAGAGATTTATGTACATTTGTGACTAATCAAAGTCTTTTATTTTGAAAGTGTTAATTTTGACTAAACCCTTTATTTTGAACCTTCACTTGTGTCTCCTGCTGTCTCCTTACTTGCAACGCTGTAACAGTAGCTTGTCCTGAAGGTATAATGTGTGTAATATGTTGTGAAGGCATATTAACTATTTCTATCAATTAATATTTTCACTCTTGAAACTACGCTGATGTTGAACGAAGGGAATCTGAATATACACAAACAATATAAGTTGAATTTCTGCATGATCTGGTGATGTAAATACAGAACATACTACAGCTAGCAGGAGTGTCTGCAAGAGGGAAAAGATTACATAATCCAACTAACTAGTTGATATAATATAATTTCACACTAATCCCAGAACTACAGAATAACAGACTTCATAAAAAATGTGTAGCTACTAGCTGTAATGTAGATACAGTTAACTGTAGTAATTTTCCAATGCATTGATATTATGTTATTAAACTCCCATGCATGTGGAATACACATTTCATCTATGGGTGGTTCAGCTGCAAACCCATGGCCCTTGTTGCTTGCAAGCGCCATGCTCTACAGACACACTACTGTGAGGCTGTGTAATGTTCTAGAAATTTTACCCTTCTCCAACTCTACAGGGAAGAGGTCAAGTCTCTCCACCCTCTTCTCCAGCTCGTATTCTGCCGACGCCGCCATCGGGTCCACGTCATCGTTGCGCCGGTCGTAGTCCTCATTGGAGTATGTGGTGAAAACCTGCCAGTGAAGAAAACACGAGAGATCAGGTCAGTTAGACTATTGCCAACACACAACCGTAAGAGATAGAGCAATCAGTAGTGTACACTGTATCATAGTATTTAAATCGGGAAAAAAATTTCTTACACAAACAGAGTTTCTATATCTGGCAGGCCCTTCCCATTTTTTTACCTATAGTTAGCATTCAACCACGTCTTGTCTAGACTAGTCTAGTGTGTGTGTGCAAAGACAGAGAGAAAGAGAGGGTGTATGAAAATGAGTGAGAGGCGTGTGAAGATGGAGTGAGGGAGTGTGTTAAAGTGAGTGTGTGTACTTAAAGCTCTGTACTGTCTGTCTCTGGCAGTGAAGACAGGTAGAAGCTCTGGGTAACGTGCTCAGCAAGGCTATGAGAACATTCAGGAGGGAAGAGGCTGCTTCAGTCAGTGGCTAGCTGGGATGTATTTTAGTGCTACTTCAGTGTTTTATCCGTAACAGGTGTGATGTATTTTTCATAACGATCCGTTCTGCCTCAGAGAGTGGGCCAGCCTAGTATGGAGGGACAAGTGCATTTTTGGTGGTGGATGTTTTCTCTTCTGACATTTAAATATTTATAATGACACACACACACACACACACACACACACACACACACACACACACACACACACACACACACACACACACACAGTAACGGATATTAACATGTGTTACTCAGAATTAATTGGTGAGAATCCTTCCTACAAGCTATTTCAGTTGTTCACGGGTTACCATGCCAACAGTAATTATGTGTTTTCCAAAATGAGAATCCTCACTAACTAATTATACTTGCAAACAACAACAACAAAATCTATTTATTCACAAGGGCCTGAGTGGTTTAAAATTTAAATAGATAGATACAGTATCTCACAAAAGTGAGTACACCCCAAAGTGAAAATGTCCAAATTGGGCCTAATTAATTTTCCCTCCCTGGTGTCATGTGACTCATTAGTGTAACAAGGTCTCAGATGTGAATGGGGAGCAGGTGTGTAAATTAGGTGTTATCGCTATCACACTCCCTCATACTGGTCACTGGAAGTTCAACATGGCACCTCATGGCAAAGAACAATCTAAGGATCTGAAAAAAAGAATTGTTGCATTTACATAAAGATGGCCTAGGCTTTAGGAAGATTGCAAAGACCCTGAAACTGAGCTGCAGCACGGTGACAAAGACCATACAAGTGGTTTAACAGGACAGCTTCCACTCAGAACAGGCCTCACCATGGTTGACAAAAGAAGTTGATTGCACATGCTCAGTGTCATATCCAGAGGTTGTCTTTGGGAAACAGACATATGAGTGCTTCCAGCATTGCTGCAGAGGTTGAAGGGGTGGGGGTCAGCCTGTCAGTGCTCAGACCATACTCTGCACACTGCATCAAATTGGTCTGCATGGCTTTCGCCCCAGAAGGAAGCCTCTTCTAAAGATGATGCACAAGAAAGCCTGCAAACAGTTTGCTGAAGACAAGTTGACTAAGGAAATGGATTACCGAACCATGTCCTGTTGTCTGATGAGACCAAGATAAACTTATTTGGTTGAGATGTTGTGAAGTGTGTGTGGTGGCAACCAGGTGAGGAGTACAAAGACAAGTGTGTCTTGCCTACAGTCAAGCACGGTGGTGGGAGTGTCATGGTCTGGGCCTGCATGAGTGCTGCCGGCACTGGGGAGCTTTAGGGACATTTAGGGAACCATGAATGCCACATTTACTGTGACATACTGAAGCAGAGCATGATCCCCTCCCTTCAGAGACTGGTCCGCAGGGCAGTATTCCAACATGGTAACGACCCCAAACACACCTCCAAGACGACCACTGCCTTGCTAAAGAAGCTGAGGGTAAAGGTGATGGACTGGCCAAGCATGTCTCCAGACCTAAACCCTATTGAGCACCTGTGGGGCATCCTCAATGGAAGGTGGAGAAGCACAAGCTCTCTAACATCCAGCAGCTCTGTGATGTCATCATGGAGGAGTGGAAGAGGACTCCAGTGGCAACCTGTGAAGCTCTGGTGAACTCCATGCCCAAGAGGGTTAAGGCAGTGCTGAAAAATAATGGTGGCCACACAAAATATTGACACTTTGGGCCCAATTTAAACATTTTCATTTAGGGTTGTACTCAATTTTGTTGCCAGCGGTTTAGACCTTAATGGCTGTGTGTTGAGTTATTTTGAGGGATCTGCAAATTTACACTGTTATACAAGCTGTACACTCACTACTTTACATTGTAGCAAAGTGTCATTTCTTCAGTGTTGTTACATGAAAAGTTATTTTTAAATATTTACGAAAATGTGAGGGGTGTACCTACTTTTGTGAGATCCTGTATCAAGTGAATCATCTTGGACAAAAGACAAGATTAACACAAACAACAACTCTGTTGAAGTTATTCTGGTGGCTATATACACAACAACAATCATGTGAGCAGGTTTGTGAAAGAGAAAAGTGCGTGTGAGACAATCATATTAAATATAAATTAAACAATGACACTCGATATAAATATCCAATAGTCTCCTTGCTTCACAGCCCTCCAGTGTCTGCCCTCCCATCCACTTCCCATAATTCACTCTTCCTCCTCTCTACCTGGGAGCATCAATATTTTATAAAACACACTTTGTTCTTGACTGCTTCCATTCTTTACCCGGCATTCTCCTCCCTTTATGCCACCCTCCGTCTCTGTTTTCACACCTTTAATATCAGGAATATTTGCTCTGTCCTCATCCTACTTCTGTCCTCATCCTACTTCTGTCCTCATCCTACTTCTGTCCTCATCCTACTTCTGTCCTCATCCTACTTCTGTCCTCATCCATCCTGTCTGCATTTACATCCATCATCTCCACATTTACACCCATCCTCTCCACATTTACACCCATCCTCTCCACATTTACACCCATCCTCTCCACATTTACACCCTTCCTCTCCACATTTACACCATTCCCCTCCACATTTACACCCTTCCTCTCCACATTTACACCCTTCCTCTCCACATTTACACC
>JACXGM010020681.1:0-17663 GCA_016801145.1 Umbra pygmaea | reverse complement strand
ACCACTGCAAATCTACCAAGACCCGGCCGTCCCTCTAAACTTTCAGCTCATACAAGGAGAAGACTGATCAGAGATGCAGCCAAGAGGCCCATGATCACTCTGGATGAACTGCAGAGATCTACAGCTGAGGTGGGCGAGTCTGTCCATAGGACAACAATCAGTCGTATACTGCACAAATCTGGCCTTTATGGAAGAGTGGTAAGAAATAAGCCATTTCTGAAAGATATCCATAAAAAGTGTCGTTTAAAGTTTGCCACATGGGAGACACACCAAACATGTGGAAGAAGGTGCTCTGGTCAGATGAAAAATCAAACTTTCTGGCAACAATGCAAAACGTTATGTTTGGCGTAAAAGCAACACAGCTCATCACCCTGAACACACCATCCCCACTGTCAAACATGGTGGTGGCAGCATCATGGTTTGGGCCTGCTTCTCTTCAGCAGGGACAGGGAAAATGGCTAAAATTGATGGGAAGATGGATGGAGCCAAATACAGGACCATTCTGGAAGAAAACCTGATGGATTCTGCAAAAGACCTGAGACTGGGATGGAGATTTGTCTTCCAACAAGACAATGATCTAAAACATAAAGCAAAATCTACAATGGAATGGTTCACAAATAAACATATCCAGGTGTTAGAATGGCCAAGTCAAAGTCCAGACCTGAATCCAATCTGTGGAAAGAACTGAAAACTGCTGTTCAACAAAAATGCTCTCCATCCAACCTCACTGAGCTCGAGCTGTTTTGCAAGGAGAAATGGGCAAAGATTTAAGTCTCTCGATGTGCAAAACTTATAGAGACATACCCCAAGCAACTTACAGCTGTAATCGCAGCAAAAGGTGGCGCTACAAAGTATTAATTAAGGGGGCTGAATATTTTTGCATGCCCAATTTTTCAGTTTTTTATTTGTTAAAAAAGTTTGAAATATCCAATAAATTTTGTTCCACTTCATGATTGTGTCCCACTTGTTGTTGATTCTTCACAAAAACTTACAGTTTCATATCTTTATGTTTGAAGCCTGAAATGTGGCAAAAGGTCGAAAAGTTCAAGGGGGCCGAATACTTTCGCAAGGCACTGTATGTGATATATGACAGTAAATATGGAGGTTATTGACCAGGAGTGTTCATCTCTGAGGGCCAAAATGTCATATCTTCTCCTTCAAACAGGGTCAGATTCAAACCATTGATTTATTAACAATCAGATGTTGAATATGCGAAAAACAGATGTATTTTGGGTCTCCAGTACGCCGTTAAAAAGCCTTAAAAAAAGATAAAGTATTGACAGTAGTGACCTCACTAAAATGAATGGATGACACTGTTGACTGTTGGGCCTTTGAGTGTTCTCTGGCATCAAACTGAAATGGATGTCAGGGGACAATTATCACGTAAATGTGTTGTTTCCAATCTGTGTTAATTGTTATGTGTCAGCATTGGAGCCTACCGTACAAGATGAGCTTGCTTAATGAAAATGAATCACTTCATTTCCTCGATGTGGAACTGGAGGGTGGTGCAGTGCACCAACGCTAATAACAAGATGTGCTCTGATTGGCTAATTGAAGAACCAGAGGTATGCTTTTTGGATAGGGAACAAAAAGTGTACCAGTCTGTCAAAAACTGAATCCTACGATGTGAATGCAACCTGAGGTGAGCTGACCACATGGATTACTTCGCACCCATAGGATGAGCTAAGATGTAGTGAATAGGCGAACATTCACAGCGAACATTCTCTTGTTAAAACTGGGAAAACTGATTTCCGGTCTGTAGTAATAGCGTGAACAAATTTATTTTTACCTCTTTAACGTTGCCAAACATTTGTATGGGCTATGGTACGCATTATAGATAACAAAAAATCAAATAGGAGATGGGCTACAAGTTGTGAGGTTTAAGATTAGTCTTAGTTAATTTAACATGTTATTGATAGTCTGTAGATGTATTGCAGACTATCAATACAAACTTTACAAACGTGTCACTATCATTATCAGCTGAATGAAAATATAGCATTTACAGTGAGGTGGAGTTGGGGAGCCATTTTCAGCAGCTGCTTATATTAGCATTATTTGTAACGCAGAAGCTCTCAGCCAGGTGATGCTCCATATCTCTGATACTGACCCCATGCCGAGCCCGTGTGCTTTAAAATACAGAGACATTTTTCTAAAGAAACCAGGAATGTACAAGTAGTTTTTAAGCCCTTCATTAACGTTACAGCAACTGTTACAGGAAACTTGAATCATCAGGGTTGAAATGTTCACACAACAACATAGACCCACACTTGATTTTAAAGGTGTTGCCAATTTTAACAGCTTTTGTCCATTTTGTTTTTCTGATGGAAAGTCATGGAATGACAGATTATTTTTTTTTATTACAATACGGAGGCACACTACATTCACATTTTCTCTTGATCTCCTGCATTACATTTTATTCCAGTGTACACATACGGAGCTTAATGCTAGTAGCGCAACATAAATAAGTTTACCCATCTATGACACCTTCCGTTTGTAGGAATGCAGAAGTGTGAGAAAGGCCTATTCAACGTTGTGATAAACTACCCATTTAAGCGTGTTTCCCTCCTCACAGTGACGTGTTGTGTCAAAATGCATTTATGGGCCCCACTCAACAGCTAATGGTGCAGATCCTCTTGCCTTGGGACAATAACAGTGTTACTATTTGTTGCTCTGGATTAGAGCATCAGTTAACACTAAAATATAGATATAAGGTAAAATCACATGGCCGCAGCACAAATTGGCATAGATAGATAAGCCAAATTATGACCGCTGGTATTAACGTAGGTTTGCGGGGGCATTATTCACATGGCTTAGGGAATCATCTACCTTGCTCTGTTGCTCTCTGGCACCTCCTTGTGTGCAGGTTGGGCGCCTTTAAATTCAATGACAGAAGTATAGTTGGTGAGCGTAATCATCACGTGCATGAGCTGACTAAAGGCTTCCGTTTTGGATGAGCAGTGCGAAAAGAATGTGCCCCTTGCCATCCCGCATCTGTCCAAGGAGTTTGCTTAGCTGCCGACAAGTCAGGGTCAGTGGGAATTGTGAGGGGAGAAATATGGGGGGAAATAAAATTAAAAGAAATCACATGGCCAAGTATTTAGCTCATACTTTTTGTCTGTCACACAAAGAAGTAGTAAAGTAGTAAAGAAGTTGGCAGGAGGCAGGCACCTATCTCAATGGCAATAATCTTTAATAATAATCAAACAGACTGTTGGTAGAAACAAACCTACAACATAACAAAGCACTAGAAACATTAACTTAGAAAACGCTCAATGTGGAAACCAAAAACGTAAAAAAAACACACATGACATGAAACAATGACCAACAATGGATTGAACAAACAGAGGGGCATAAATTCATACACTAATGAGGGGATAGATACCTGGTGTGATGGGTTAAAGACAAACAAGACAATCCATTGGTTGATCAAGGGAAAAAACATAGTTCAGGTGAGAGAGGACAACAGCAGTGGAGTCAGTGGGGATTGGATCCACAGACATTACACAATGACACGGTTGGAAACCGTGGCAACATTACATTTAGGTATCCTTTTCAGAACAGTTAATTGCATAATTCAAAATGCTACAGTAACAATTCCAAATGTAGGCTAATTTCACAAAAAATTTAAATTATAATGCAACATGCAATGAACAGACTGTGAATTCCCAAAGCAGTCCCTTGGCCATACATTCTTGACTGGTGTAGAGGGCAGTAAAATATAGAATTAGTCCCAACACTGGAGTGCACCCCACTGCCATGTGTTTCCACTGAAACTTTGGAGAGTTGTGAGAGGGTCAATAAAGTAATAACATTTGTAACCACATAGCTCAAAAATACTCCCGAATTACGTTCTTGGGGAACTAATTTCAAAACATGAACTAAGTTATATGCAAACATATTTCCATTCGCTTTACGCTTCAGCTGGACATTTTACTATTGGCTATATTATTCCTCGTATTACATTGCGCCTTTAAGTTGCATTGTGGCAGATTCATGTGAAAATTCATGCGACGTCATGGAACTTTCTAGACATTCCAGACATTCCATACCTATTGAAATTCTATTCAAACATTCACGGTTAGATTAGGGTTAAGGTTAGGCTTGACATTACAGAGGTTAAGGTTAGGATTTAGGTTAGGGATAACTTTAAAAATAAACAGACGATCTCCTGTCTAGAAAAATGTGCATTGCGCCAGTGTGGAGAAAAAAACACGTTTCCATCAGAATGTGAACTTACACTCCCCTCCACCCTCCTCGACCCCGCCCTAGCAAACATTTATGGATTTTAACACAGTGTTTTTCAAATGTTCATATTTCATGTAATTGCCCCTCTAACACATTAAAATTCCACATAATTGCGTTTTACAATTTAGTTCCCTCCAAATGTAATACAGATTTAAGTAAATGCCTCCTGTTGTTTAAAAAAGTACTGGTTATTCTTTTTTTGGGGGGGGGATTACTTTGTAATCTATGTTTACTTTATTAAGATTCTAAATAAAAAACTATTCAAAAAACAAAGTAGCTACTGTAGCAAACATTTCATTGAGGTGGTGTTTAAATTTTTAATGTCTAATGTCGAAATCGGACAAACAAATGGTCTGGGTCATGTAAATAAGCAACAAGGCACAGCTGTTGTGTTCTATGGTAAGTAGTAAATTAGCTAAGAGGTGTTCTTAAAGATATTTGAAGTATTTTGCACTGTGAAAATAAAACTAATTTCTCTTCTAGTGAACAGCTTACTACAGCTGTACAAACTGTATTCCTTAACATGTAAAAAATCAGACAATGCGATTAAGATGAGACAATGATTCTCTACACATTGTAGTGCTTATTTTTCAATTTCCAATAGGACAATGAATAGGTATATAAGGGCATTAGGAGGCAATGGGCACGGGTTGGTCAGTCTTTGATTTTTTTTGTGTATAAGAAAGCACTGCATAGTGTATTGTATCATTATCCCATATACATGTTTTTATCTTTTCTTATTTTTTAAATATTTAGAAATACCTTTTTTTACAGCATTTGCAAACTGGTCTGAACAAGAAAGGTGTTCCTTTGTTATGACTGGAAATTGTAAAAACAGCACCTATGACACATCATTGGCAATGTACCACAACCCTGAGAGGCCTCACTTCTACAGTATTATTAACCGGTTACTAATGCAGTTAGTCATTTGATGCCACACCTGTTGCACTGTATACAGCACAGTGTCATATACTGCTGCCAGCCAATCAGCCCTCAGAATTTAAACCCCCCAGTTTATGAATAGGCACACCTATTCATTATTTTTGTGTGAAATTGCTCAAGCTGAAAAAGGAACGTGGTGCCTTATGGGATTCCGGTTGGCTCATGAAGGCAGCATTGTTCCACAGCCACAGCAAGGGCCACTGGAGGGTCTCATTAGCCTCCACACCCTTAATCATGTTTGTTCCCTCAGCTTTAGGGCTCTAGTGCAAAGGCAGCGACGCTTATTAATGCACAAATGGAGGCCTGAAGGCAGATGAGAAGAGGTCCATGTGACATTCAGCAAGACTCAACCATATTCTCTGGTGAAGAATAAAGGTTTTAATGTCAGAGTATTCCAGTAATGTTGTACAGTTTGTCCAGACAGATAAAAAGAAAAGGATTCGCCCTTATTTTTCTTTCATCCATTTTTCAACAAACATTTTATTTATTGTTCCTCAAACAATGACCATTGATCGCCATCGTTCCAATCCACAAGACTCTGCACATTGGTAATAATAGATGGCCGATATTGACCAGGTGTGATATCGAGAAACAAGCTGTCCATAGAACATAAAGATATTCTTGTAAACATTCTGTTATAAATATGTACTTGCTGTATATGGATAACCTTTAACTTACATTTAGCTAATTTTCCCACCTGCTGTGCCACTCTTTTCAGTCCTTCTCCAGTCCTCATCCATCAAGAGTGTGTACTCTCTCCGTACCTAATGTCACTTCCCATCTGACTGACAGAGGGCTGACATCAGTGGCAGATCAAGAGAAGTGATTGACCTGAATGTACCCAGACTGCTCGGCTCTGTGGCACTTTGGAGCCACTGTGTCAGACTGACAGCTCCTCTGATGTCACACCATCAACACACACATGCTGCAGGTTAGGCTACGGGGCACCTGGCATCACCCACGCCAGGGAGAGTAAGGGATGGCTGATTCACACACGCACACACACTCGCTCATATGCCCCATTGCATGTTTATACACATTTACACACGCGTGAACGCATGCACGGACATACATAAATGCGCACGCACATGTACTGTACATTAAACAGTGGCCTGCAGATGGATGCTTACTCAGATATAAATGATGTGCTGTAGATACTGTATTTGTTATACAACAAAAAGGACATTAACAATGTTCGCACGTCTACGCCACTCATCTCATCCCTCGTCCCAAGAACACGGCCAGAGTTTGGAATCCGTTTTTTTCTTTCATTTTATTCTTTAAAAAGATACTTAGAAAATGCTGAAACATACCTCTCCAACTGACATGTTATTACTGATTCTAGCCATGCGTGTACACAGTACCTCATAGGGAATACAGAGACACGCAATTAGAAATGGAAAAGATGGAACTGGGAATTTCATTATTATCATTAATATAATTCACTTAGGCAAATCTGCTATTTAGGCTCAGTGCCATGAAGCAAGAGACAGGTTTTACAGTCAGTCTATCCCCAATAACACACAGGTTCATGACATGTTGCTGCTCTTCTACAAGTAAAGATCTTGGTGAAGTTTCAGTTCCTTCATGAGGATCACTGACTAACACCTTTCCACGTCCTTTAATGAGACCTTCAATACCAGCATCTACAGTACACAGAAAGTTGCTATTTCACTAAAGCAGGTGTTCTCTGTAGCAGTAGAAATCACTAGCAAACATATGAGTACATATTCTGTGAAAGTAGCGTGTACCTGGAGAACATTGCATCTTTCAAATTTACATAAAGACATTAGGCACCATACAGTATAGCTTTCCCATAGCTGTTTCATGTAAATATATTAGACATTTTTCATCTTTCATCTCTACATGATTAAGAAAATGGTATGTTATGCTGTGCTTACAGTATATGCCAAATGATCATTTAGAGTGATCGTGTCATCCTACCATATTGTAATTTCTATCTTTGGATTTTCACATAGAGACTGATGCCAATGTGTTTCGTAGAATAAAAGTCCACAGTAAACATCAACTTTCTGCTCTTTTCTGACCAACATAGCACATTTGGTTTGAATTTGTCTACATGTCTACTGGTGTAACTACACCACCTCTACACCACCTGTACATAGTTGGCTGGGTAGAGTCCCTCCCTCCCCCCATCCTTCATCCCTCTACACCAACCCTGGTCATCCTCATCCTCAGTCTTTAGGAACTCCTCACCTGGAGAGGACAGATGATTAGTATGATGTCATGGAAACGCATTCATTAACCAGGTACACACACACAAACACAGTAACACACACACACACGGTGTAAAGGCTTACCTGCTTTAAATGAGAGCTCGTCTGTCTCCTGTCCATCGTAGTCATAGAGAGCTCTGACCCTAACGCCCCCAATCATTACACTGGAGACAGACAGACAGACCTTGCTATTTCCAATGTTCAGCCTATTACTGTCCCTAAAACTCATGTGTGATTTCTGTATTTTCTTTTGCTATTCACTGGTATCTCTAATAACATGTCTTAGTCATTTGTCTAATTAGTCTTTTATTATACTATGAATCAATTTGGTAAATCAATAGACATTTCTAGGAAGAGACAGTAAAACACAGGAGTGACAGACCAAGGGAGAGAGAAAGATAATAAAAATACAGAATAATAGAGGTAGTGAGCACATAGCTGTGAATCAGCCATACAGTAACACTAAAATGACAATCAACACAAAAAATTATTTACTGACAATTGGATTGATTATCCAAATGCGATGGCAAAAGATTGCTGAAGAAGTATTTAACTAACTACTATAATATATGACCTATAACACATCCGATTACTGTAATGTATGGTCCATAACATGTCAGACTACTGTATTGTATGTTCCATAACATGTCAGACCACTGTAATGTACAGTATGTTGCATAACATGTCAGACTACTGTAATGTATGTTCTATAACATGTCAGACTACTGTAATGTATGTTCTATAACACATCACACTAATGTAATGTATGTTCTATAACATGTCAGAATTCTTTAATGTACTGTATGTTCTATAACATGTCAGAGTACTGTAATATATGTTCAATAACATGTCACACTAATGTACTGTATGTTCCATAACATGTCAGACCACTGTAATCAACAGTATGTTCCATAAAATGTCACACTACTGTAATGTATGTTCTATAACATGTCAGAATATTGTAATGTATGTTCTATAACATGTCAGACTACTGTAATGTATGTTCTATAACACATCACACGAATGTAATGTATGTTCTATAACATGTCAGAATTCTTTAATGTACTGTATGTTCTATAACAGTGGTCCTCAAACCCTTCCATGGAGGGCCTAGTGTATGCTGGTTTTTGGTCTTTCCCTTCAATTAGAGCATAATTAGGACCTAGACTGCCAGGTGAGGGGAGATACTAACCAATTAGTGAGCTACTCCATCAGACTTGTACAAGGTAAATGCAAAAACCCGCATACACTAGGCCCTCCATGGAAGGTTTTGAGGACCACTGTTCTATAACATGTCAGAGTACTGTAATATATGTTCAATAACATGTCACACTAATGTAATATATGTTCCATAACATGTCAGAACACTGTAATGTACAGTATGTTCCATAACATGTCACTCTAATGTAATGTACATTCTATAACATGTCACACTAATGTAATGTATGTTCTATAACATGTCACACTACTGTAATATATGTTCAATAACATGTCACACGAATGTAATATATGTTCCATAACATGTCAGAACACTGTAATGTACAGTATGTTCCATAACATGTCACACTAATGTAATGTACATTCTATAACATGTCACACTAATGTAATGTATGTTCTCTAACATGTCACACTACTGTAATGTATGTTCTATAACATGTCACACTACTGTAATGTATGTTCTATAACATGTCACACTAATGTAATGTATGTTTTATAACATGTCACACTAATATCATGTATGTTCTATAACATGTCACACTACTGTAATGTATGTTCTATAACATGTCACACTAATGTAATGTATGTTCTATTACATGTCACACTAATCTAATGTATGTTCTATAACATGTCACACTAATGTAATGTATGTTCCATAACATGTCACACTAATGTAATGTATGTTCTATTACATGTCACACTAATCTAATGTATGTTCTATAACATGTCACACTAATGTAATGTATGTTCTATAACATGTCACACTAATGTAATGTATGTTCTAAAACATGTCACACTACTGTAATGTATGTTCTATAACATGTCACACTACTGTAATGTATGTTCTATAACATGTCACACTTCTTTAATGTATGTTCTACAACATGTCAGACTTCTGTAATTTATGTTTTATAACACATCACACTAATGTAATGTATGTTCTATAACATGTCACACTAATGTAATGTGTGTTCTTTAACATGTCACACTACTGTAATGTATGTTTTATTACATGTCACACTAATGTAATGTATGTTCTATAACATGTCACACTAATGTAATGTATGTTCTATAACATGTCAGACTAATTTAATGTATGTTCTATACCTAACATGTCACACTAATGTAATGTATGTTCTATAACATGTCAGACTACTGTAATGTATGTTCTATAGCTAATGTCAGACTTCTCAGATTTATGTTCTATAACATGTCAAACTACTGTAATTTATATCATATAACATGTCAGGCTATTGTAATGTATTTTTTATATGTGAGCCAGTTGAGCGGCAGTAGCAGGTGGTGGAAAAAGCCCAGGCAGTACAGATACATGAAATTCTCACCTCCTCTCTATGGTACTTGCTTGTGCTTCTACCGCTTTCTGTTTCCTCTCTTTTTTGATTTTCTTTCCTGGTGTCCAGTCCTGAAGAAGAGGGTTCATCCAGTATGTTACCTTACCTAACACTCAGTATGCTGGTATTCCAGTATGTTACCTAACACTCAGAATGCAGGTAGTCCAGTATGTTACCTAACACTCATTATGTGGGACCACAGTCATATCACGCAGCCTGAAACCTCAGCTGGTCACACTGTTTATGATAGCTGGAGCATTCAAGATTTCTGTACACTCCATTAGCCTCCTTGTATTTCCATTAGCTTGCAGTGTGTGTGCTCATGTGTGCATGTGTGTGTAGAGTGTGTATCAATGTGTGTGTGTGTTTCACCTGGAACTGAGGCCAGTTGGTTGGCATGCCTGGTCCGTGGGTGTTCTTCCACCAGCGAAGGTCGTCTTGTTCATTGATGGCCATGAGAGTGTTATGGAGTTCATTATACACAGCCTTCACACTGCAAGACAGAGAGAGACAGAGAAAAATAAAAGGAGATTAAGTTCATTAGTTTTTGTACTTCTCAGTTTAGAAACTTCCTGTGACATCAGGAGTTGACTTCATGCAAAATAAGATCAATTATATTTTACAGTATAAGTATAATTCCAGACGGAAGTAATGACATATTCAGAGACAATCAGAGATACTATGTATTTATTATTACTGATTACTAGGGCATTCATAGTCATGTAAAATGAATAAGACAAATACTTAAATGTAGAGTATGTGTGACCTTCACTGATATAGGCTGACAACATGTCTGTAGACCTCCGGTTGTTTGGGAGAACAAGAGCTTCAGACAGATAACCACGGTGCTCAGTTTGGGCATTGAATATCACTATGAAAGTGCAACTGATTAACAGGCCCCACCGTATGGCTAAGTTGGTAAACGCATGAGGCTTGTAATGCCAGCATTGTGGGTTCAATTACCACAGAGGTCTAGAATGAAAATGACATACTGTAGTCAATATGAGCCTGACTGCAAATGTAGCCGACCTGTCGTTGTTGGTGACATCCAGGTGTCTGTGTATGGACAGGAAGGCCTGCTTGAGGAAGCTGATCCTCTTTCTCTCCTCCTCCTGGGATTGATCAAAGATACACTCCATCTCCTCCATGTAGCGTGGAGCATAGCGGGTCACCTCTTCCAGAACCTTCTCATAGCGAGCTCGCACCTAGTGGTTGTATTGCAGGAAGAGTTATCCGGATTACAAATACACACTGACAAATGCGTAGCTACACATGGACACACACACACAAAACATCACACACATAGAGAAACGGGAGCACACACACCCTCTCCCGTTCTATTGTATCTCAGTCTTCCTCGCCTTCAGTGTCTTCCTGTCTGTCACTCACTTTCTCCGTCTCCAGCTGAGCCAGCTCTCTCTCCTCCTGGATCCTCTTCTGCTTCTCGATAGAGACATCGGGGTTTCCATTGGCGTGAGTCTCGCGCTCTCGAATCGCATGCTCTTTACGCTGCATTTTATGGAATGCACTCCTGGCTTTGTCCAGCTGAGGAAGGACAGAAAATAATGATAGAGCTCATTGACCACTCCCATTCAAACATATAGAGTTCATATAAACACATAGGGTAAGTTGCTTTGCAAGACATTTCTCAGCAGACTACCGTTCAATAGGGTGATTTTCATTTCAATCTATTCTACCTTAATTTGAATCTATTCTATCCTTCATTTGAATTTATTCTACCTTCATTTGAATCTATTCTTCCTTCATTTAAATCTATTCTACCTTCATTTAAATCTATTCTAACCTTCATTTGAATCTATTCTAACCCTTATTTGAATCTATTCTAACCTTAATTTGAATCTATTCTACCTTCATTTGAATCTATTCTACCTTCATTTGAATCTATTCTAACCTTCATTTAAATCTATTCTAACCTTCATTTGAATCTATTCTACCTTCATTTGAATCTATTCTAACCCTTATTTGAATCTATTCTAACCTTAATTTGAATCTATTCTACCTTCATTTGAATCTATTCTAACCTTCATTTGAATCAATTCTACCTTCATTTGAATCTAACCTTCATTTGAATCTATTCTACCTTCATTTGAATCTATTCTAACCTTCATTTGAATCTATTCTACCTTCATTTGAATCTATTCTAACCTTCATTTGAATCTATTCTACCTTCATTTGAATCTATTCTACCTTCATTTGAATCTATTCTACCTTCATTTGAATCTATTCTACCTTCCTTTGAATCTATTCTATCTTCATTTGAATCTATTCTAACCTTCATTTGAAACTATTCTACCTTCCTTTGAATCTATTCTACCTTCCTTTGAATCTATTCTACCTTCATTTAAATCTATTCTACCTTCATTTTAATCTATTCTACCTTCATTTTAATCTATTCTACCTTCTTCAGACGTTTGGCCCAAGGCTTCTGAGCACGCAAGAAGCCTGTGTCAATGTCCTGGGACTCCTTAAAACCTCCAAAGAGCTTCTTATGGAAGGTCTCCTTCTGCCAGGTCCTGACTCGGTCACCGTCCTCCGAAACCAGGGAGCGGCACACGGATGAGTGTAGGGCGGAGAGTCGGTCGGCAGAGGAGAGGAAACACTGCCATGCCTGCAGAAGGGATCCATACAGCGGGCCTGTGGATGAACGAGAGTGGAGAGAGGGATTAAGACGGACCAATGGGGGCTCTCATTCGCTCAGATGGGAGAAGAGGACAGGAGACAGGAAACAGTTAGCATTTTCAGCTGCAGTACTCACTGGCGTCCACCAGGGGCCTCCACTTGTTGCTCCACTCACTTAGCTGCTGAGCGTACAGCCTCTCGACGCGGGCTCTCTCCTGGAAGCACGTTACGATGTCATTACACGCCTGGAAGGCGTCCTCCGTACGCTTCACTGTCTGATGGTAATTCCCAGGCTAGGGGGAGGGGGCAATAATGAATGAGGGGAGGGATTGAAAAGTTTGAAATCAGGCATCCAGAAGGACCGTAGAATGTTGACCTGGATAGTAATTTCAGTTATGTAACAATTTTACTATTTCCTCTTTAACCTGCACTTGTGAAACACAACATCTCCTCATCCTAATATTATCTGTATTCAATTAGATGTCTCATTTTAACTGTTTAAGGTTTCTGTAACTTTAGGTAACAGCCTAATTAAGGCCCCATGGGGTATAGCTGGTGAAAACAGAACCAGGCCAGTAAAATTTTTGACGGGAAGGGAGTGGGGGTGAAGAGCAATGCACTTTGGGTAATGGCATTACCAGAACCAGAGAACTGTTTGTGGATGTGGAGTTCTGAAAAGGCTCCACTATTCCTCTGGCACTCCTTAGCTCTCTCCTTCCCTTTGGTCCAGTGTAGCATGTTATGTCTCCTGTTTCTCAGTTTCTCTCTGTGAAACACACACTTTGTCTCATACATAAACACATTTTGACACACGTTTTCCAAACTATATTTTATCCATCTAAATGTCTATCAATCTGGTCGTCCTCCTCCCTCTCTATGTTGTGGTTGACTCTGACTCTGTTCTCTCGTCTGAGAATTAAGTGAAAACAGCTGAGGAATCTTGCCTGAAGCCAACAGCTTTGCAATGCCAACCAATCAAATGGGCTGAGACAAAAAAAATAATGAGCCCGCGCAACTAACGTAGCTAATGTTACGATTCTTTGTGGCAAATCAAATTTCAAGTACATACAATGAAATTGATGTATTTTGCATACCTACAACACAGAACTAGGACACTACAAAATACAGATTGACAATAAATGAAGTGGCACTTTGTTCTACTCAATCGTCAGCACTCAACTGGTAGCTGGGACAACAAACAATATCAGAGTCTGAGCAGCAGCACACGCACAACCCAACACAGGCACATGACTGGCAGCAGCCAGAGGAGGAGGGGTAGAGAACAACACCAACAGGATGGGCTGGAAACACATCCAATACAGACAGACACGAAGGGAGGGGGATGAAAGTAGGGCAATGACTAGGAGGCCAACTAGCAGGAAGGGAAGAATCACACACTAGTCAGAGAGATCAAGCTGCAACTGCTGCAGAATTAAATTCAAACCAACCAATCAAATCGCACAGAACATGTATGAACCAATTAGGAAACAAATTTTACTAGGGTAAAACTACACCACTTTTATTTAATGAACGAACTGTAGGTTTTATGATAAAATAAAAATACTCAAATGTGTTTTATGATAAAATAAAAATACTCAAGTCGTACTGATGAATGAAAATGATGCCTGGCGTGTAAATTTGACTGTTACACTTGGATATCTATTGGTGGATGCAGTGATGACAGTCCTGGAGTCACAGGAAACATAAAGCAGAGTTGGCGGGGCTGGAGCCATGGATGGCCCATGGATGGGAAACATGACACACTTCTTAACACTGCCTATGCTTCAAGACACCACCTCTACAGTGAAATATGGTGGTGGCAGCATCATGTTGTGGGGATGCTTCTTATTAGGAAATGGGGATCTTTTTTAGAGACAATGGACGAAGCAAAATATAGGGAAATACTGCAAAAGAACCTAAAGTATCAGCAGGCCAATTATCCCAACACAAATTTGGACAAACCAAAATTGGAGTGGCTCAACAACCAAAAGTTGTCCCACAGTTATCTTAGAGAGGCACAGTCAAAATACTGATCTCAATCCCATTGACAATCTGTGGCAATATTTCAAGCATTACCCAACTAAATTAAACAACCTGGAGTAAATCTGCCAAGATGAAAGAGCCAAAAATAACTCTGACAACATATGCAAAGCTGGTACATACTTAATCCTAAACACTTAACGCTGTTATTGCAGCAAATGTTGTCTTCTCTGATCATCATGTGTGGTAGAATATACATTTAGTCTACTGTAAACCTAACTCTAAGACAAACATTTTCATGGGTATTTTTTATCCTCATCAGATTAGTAAAATGT
The DNA here is from genome assembly GCA_016801145.1 of Umbra pygmaea. Classification (NCBI taxonomy): domain Eukaryota; kingdom Metazoa; phylum Chordata; class Actinopteri; order Esociformes; family Umbridae; genus Umbra; species Umbra pygmaea. Next base: position 2,714 of record JACXGM010020681.1, on the reverse strand, counting down.
GAACACACACACCATCCAGAAGCTCTGTTTGTTGACATCTTCAGGGGCATCTTCAGGGGCATCTTCAGGAGGAAGAGTAGACATCCCGGTCGCTGAAACAAATGAGTCCAAGTCAATCAATATCTACGTCAACATTGTGTGCACCTCTCCATTAATGCTATCCCTTCTGTGGGTAGACAGTGTAGTACAATGATAACAAAATATGAAGGCCAGTTTGGTTGTTACAGTGATGCTTTATCACACAGAAGGAAAAAACAATGTTGAATTGAAGGAAGTTGGAAAAATAAGCTGCAATAGCAACTTAGAATTTGTAGACTGTCTAATGTAGATGACTACTGGTCGGTAGGAGTTTAGTTATTTGAGGGTGGTACTGAATCAATATTATAAGACAGATACTGTATGTAGTCCTGGCATTAAATGCATCAGTCAACTAGGGATGGAATGCCCCCTCCCACAATTCCCAGCTTTGAAACTTGAACCATCCCAAAATAAACAGGGGGTAAAGTTCATCCCCCATCCTCCCTTCTCCCACTTACTTATCTGCTGATGGGCGTCTCTCTATTATGTCCCCCAGAGAAAACATAAAGACATAGTCCCACATGTAAGATACAACCAGCACATATACACACATATGCTTCAAATAAACAGCATCACATGTTCAGTAACAAAAAAATATCAAGCACATATATTGGAGCATGAACAGCTCACAAAAAGAACTTTCCCCTTCACTAGAGACCATAAGAAACCTCAGTCTGTCACAAGTCCACTGTTTGTCTGCCTTTTCTCCAGATCTCTCTATTTTTCCTTGCCTCGGTCAGACCCATTATCAGATCAAACAATTAATTTTGTCAGACACTTTTCATGCGTTATCACATGATGCTCTATTAAGAGCCCGTGTAGCTCATGCCTGCCTCTTTCTCCAGACTGTCCCTCTGTCTGCAGCTAGATGAGACAACCCACTGGGTCTTTACCCCTCTCACTACAGGAGGCCAGAGAAGTAATTAATCATTTCCTTCTTAACCTTTGACTCCTCTTCCTGTCTCCTTACTAGAAACTCTCTCTCAGGACAGAGCTGAACCACGCTCTATTCGTAACCGAAGACAATGACAGTTATTTCTCCATTCATTTGAGATAGTGTACTATGTCTATACACCTTCCTTCCTTTTGACCCCAGAGTTGATTTTCAGCTGAATAGACTGATGATAGTAAGCCTAATCTAATCAGACTTTATTATCAGGGATCAACCCTGAACAAGTAGTGATGTAGTGATAACAGCATAATAAATACATATTTTTGAATAAGATATTACTAAACTTCTACTTGCCTATACCAGATATAATTTGTCCTCTGATCATGTAAATTGTTTTTATTTTTTCTCACAGATGGTCAGAAATATCTGTATCCTGTCCAGTTCATACCAGTTGGAAATCACTGGAGGAGTCCCAAACTTTGGAACATACCAGACTTTTGCAATCTTCTAAAAAAAAAGAGTAGCTAATTCTCCTGAAATTTAAGTGAAATTGCTCCAGCCCGGCACTGCCAAATCTCTCTGTACCCTCTCTCTCTGTTCCCCAACCCCAGAAACCCTTCACCCCACTGCCAGACATTCTCCCTCCCCTTGTCCTCGTTTCGGCTGTCACGCATAACTCAGCGCATACAGCTGCACCTACTGGAAATATATAGCAACATATGAAAGCATAGCACCAAAATAGAGTTACAGTAAGCTATCAGTGTTTCGTGTGATGTCTCCATGCAGTCTGAGTGAGCCAGAGAAATATGAAGTTTGAATAAGAAATGTTTCTTACCTTTCACTCGTCCCACGGCTGTCCTCCGTGTCTCAACGTTCTTATTATATGGGTAATGTTTCTCTCCACCCTTTCTCACTCCCCTTCTCTCTCACTCCTCTTCTGTGTCACTCTCCTGCTTTCTCACTCCTTACTTTCCTTACTTTGTTCCGAAGTTCTCTTGTTTCTTTTTCAGTGCCTTTGGCTGGCTTTTGCTCTGTCTTCCTCCTGTCTTATGTCCACTGGCCCACTGTCAGTCAGAGTTGGCTGTCTTTTTTTCTTTCTCCTCCCTCACCCTCTTTCTCTTCCCTCGTTCTTCAAAACAGCTGCAGGAAACTGAATTTTTTTTGGCTCTGTGTACCTCACCACTGGACAGCAACCTCCTACTAATGCTCTTTCCACCTCTGTCATTATAGTATATCTCCGTACCGCTCTCTGTCAACCTCCATCTGGAGAATGGGCGAGATTCAAATGTCAAATTATTTTATTTTACAGTATTTCCTTGTGTTATTTATAGCTCTGTGCTTTTTGTTCTTTGAAAAAATGTTTCACGTGCCAATAAAGCTCTGAATTAAAATGTATGAGAGAGAGAGAGAGAGAGAGAGAGAGAGAGAGAGAGAGAGAGAGAGAGAGAGATGTCTGGGGATGAATAAGCAGCAACAGCACTCCCTTACATACCTTCTCCTTATGACCACATGTCTAATACTATGCTATACTGGAGTTCTCTGTCCTGCCAGCATGGCCGTAACTACCATTGAGGACACCGAGGTCATGACCTCGGTATTTTTTTCTAGAAGTGTCGAAAATATATAGCCGACGAAACAATTATCCTTGCATCAACGGACCGTCACGTGACACGTACTTGCAGATACTGCTGTCATGTCAAAACGAAAGTAGTCGGCTGTAGCGGAGTGTTACCTTAACCAATTA